>JACCIB010000929.1:0-70141 GCA_018906965.1 Philotrypesis tridentata | reverse complement strand
CCTGAATTTTTCCGGGGCGTCAGCTATCGCTATAGCTTGCATCGATGATAATTTACTTCTGATATTGCTTATATCCGTTTGGTTAATTGGTAAGGAAATTTTGATCATTACTTCCCTGTGTCCTTCCGTGAATACTATAGTTTGTTTCTTTTCAAAGATTATACCGGCATGCTCCGTGTAATCCTGTGGATCATATAATTGATAGGCTCCGGTTTGCTGCGCGATGCCCCAGAAAAATAGGTATATGATTTGCAATTTCATCTTGTTTTCGCTCTTTTCTGAAAAAGAGAATTGAATAATTGTTGATTATACTTCTATCGTTAGTCATTATTTTTCTTAAATAATTATTGCAGTGGTTCCTAATAATTCTACTCAATCGTCACTTTCATTTTCTGTGTTTTCGTATTCGTTCTCGTCGTATGTAAGTTCATTAAAGACGGTTCTGTATTCATAATCATAAAAGAGAGGATCATTGTTCCGCCGCCTTCTTTTGTATTCGCATCTATAACATTCTGTTCTAAAAATAGGCTCCTTTGATGTTTTTCGTTAGGGCATGCCATACATATGGTATATGAGTGTCTTTTGAAGAGTTCTCTCTCTACGTTATTACAGAGTTTGCACGTTCGAGCCACCTTGATTCCCTTTTTGCATGTGTCGCATGTTCCATATGTTTTCTTGTTTGCGAAACCTTTTCCTCCAAACGGTAGTTCCAAATTGTTGATATAAACGTATCCTTCCTCATTATCTCTTGGTCTATCCATTTCCACCCCGTATATTTCCTCCGGTTCTCCTTCCAAAAATCGGGCTCTTGGTAAGTTATGGATGGCCGTTCTTATTCCTATTGTTAAGTCGTTCGTCCCTGTGAGATCCAATACTCGAGTAACGTTGCTACTCGGAAGTCCCGCTAGAAACGAACACAATTGGTTCTTCTCGTGGTGTCTGGCCAATCGTGTTTTCGGTGATGATCCTTCCGCCCTTATTATGGACTGACATGCGAAACAACATATGATGTCGCGTGTTCCTGCGTAGAAGAATCCTTCTTTCGCCAGTTCTAAGGCAGAACCATAGGTTGTTTTCCAACCCATTCTTAAATACGACATTTCTCGTATGAGTTGTACACGGAATGTATGTCTTATGTTATTAATCCAAGGTCTAGGTATGTACCTCTTTTCTCCCATCTCTCTATGTTGCATCTGCTTTTGGGCTTCTTTATTGGTCTTTCGTTGTTCGAGTACCTTGCGATTTCCCAATCGAATTCGGAAATACAATCCTTTAATTATTTGTTTGAAATATTGGCTATTATTGTACATGATGGACGCTATTTGCTCTATTCTGTTTTTAGGTGTACAATTTTTATTTTGCTCTAACTGCAGACAATAACTCCTGATGATATTCAAATTCTGCTTCTCTCTTTGTCTCCTGGTTTCTTCTTTTTTCTGCGTCTCATGAATCTCTTCTAGGTATCTGCAGCAATCACACATTCGGCAGAGGTCATAATCGTCTTTGAACTTCCCCCATTGTTCTTTGCAACAATTAAAGCATTCGGTTGGTCTTATGGAGAAATTACGAAATAATATATTCAAATCGAATATGTCGGTGGTATGTTCTTGGTTATAACTTTGCCAGATATCTCCATTATTCTCGAAAAATAGTCGGTTCAACTCGAAAAGATCTTGATCATTCCATAAATCGTTATTATGATTAACGTCCCAGTACGCGTCGTTCACTGCTCTATTAAGCATTTCTCGATCATGCTTTCGCCAAAAGGCCTTCGCCTCAACTATATCCGCCACATATCTTCGTGTTTCTTGTTCTGTCCACCATTGTATCCATATTTTCGATGAGCAGTTCTTCACCTCTCTGCGACGGCATTCGGATTCCTTTCGTCCTTTTGTTATCCAGTATATGTCATGGAAACGGCGTACTAGTGGGTCGACGAATTGGTGGCTCTTCATATTGTTTCCTTTTAATACCTGTGGCAATATATATATAGAAATTTAGTATCGGTTATAGGAATATTCATAGATGGTAAATTCCTAATCTTGCGATGGTTCGACATGCGAAATTCGGAGTCGATTGGCATTAACGGTTTTTATTTTTCTATTTTTCATGCGTATTTTGATATTGCGCTGTCCATTGAAAACGTCCAGCACGGTGTATGGCCCTTCATATTGATCTCCCAATTTGTATTGTTTGCCTCCTTTCAACAGCCACACATTATCGCCTATTCTAAACTCTTGCGGATTTACCTTGCGGTCATAGTAATATTTGGACTTGATTTTTGAATCAATTAATTTTTCTCTGGCAATTCGTTGCAAATCATATAACTTTTGATTAAGATTTGTAACGTAATCATTGTAAGTTGGAGGTTGATCCTCCTTTTCTAGTGGATCACTAGAGGGTAATCGGGCCATTTTCCCGAATACTAACTCGTACGGAGTAAAAGAATGACCTTCGTGTGGAACTGTGTTGTAGCATAAAGTTGCAAGTTCCAATAATTCGTCCCACGATTCATTGGCCATAGTTGTTTTCAAATATTCTGCTAATGCATGATGTGAGCGTTCTAGTGAACCATTAGCCTGTGGATGATAGGCTGTCGTTTTTACTTGCTTAATCTTGAACCTTTTTGCAACTCTCTGCAATAATTTTGACATAAAGTTGCTTCCTTGATCGGTTAGAATTGTCACTGGGGCTCCAAAAATGCATATGAATCTTCTGACAAATGCATCGGCTACTGACGTTGCTGTTGCGTCTTTCAAAGGTATTGCCATACAATATTTTGAAAAATTACACTGTATTGTTAATATATTGTTGTGGCCATTTTCTGTTACTGGAAATGGTCCAACAATATCGAGACTTACTTTTTCCATAGGTGAGTGTGGAGTATCGGTGATTTGCATGGGTTGTTTTGTTTTAACCCTTACTAACTTCTTCACTTGACACGTAACACACGTACGTATGAAATTTTGCACGTCCTCCTTGAGATTTTCCCAAAAATATCGCTGTTTAATTCGTTGATATGTTTTGGTGACTCCTCGATGTCCTCCTACAGCGGTGCAATGCATTTCTTTAATGATTTTGCTTCGATCTTGCTCTTCGATGTATTTGATTATACCCAGGCAGATTATGATCTTTATTTGCACATTCTCCAGAGCTTTACGCATTAGTTGTACTATTTCCTTCCATTCTACGTTTTCAACGTTATGACTTTTTGCTATACTCACAGAACGTAATCCTTTTTTTATTATCAATGCTTTCAATACTTCAAAGGTATCAATCAAATTCTTTCGAATTTCTGTAGTACTTGCGGATGTTGTGCTCCTTATTACTGCTGCGAAAAGTTGCCGATTATTTCTTGTAGTGCACTTGATTTCGCCTGACTCTAGGTTTGCAAATTTTGGTAAAAATTTTCTCGATAACAATTGTTCTGCTCCTGTGTCGCACGGGTTACCTTTTGTGTCAATGAAATATATGTAGTTGTCTTTTCGCATGTATAATTGTTCTCTGCATTCCACAAATTTCTCTTCTCCTCGTACTTCGTGATCACTTTGCTCCCTTATTTCGTCCTCGTTGCAAACGGTGTCCTCGAATACAGGTTCACCTCTCGTTTCGCCTGATAGTGGTGGACTTTCGTTCTCGTCAACACTTTCATTGTCATTTTCTTGCTCCATAGTTGCCTCGGGTAACGGTGGCAATCGATTCACTTCGTTTGTTTTTATTAATTTTTCTTGGTTTATTTCCTCTCGTGATCGATTTGCCTTCTTCGGTCTTTTGTCCCTATAATTAGGAACTGGTATTTTTCCCGCCCTCGTACGGGTTTGTACTGCTAAGACTAGCTTCTCGTGGATTTCCTCCTCCTCGGGTTTGTCGTCGGTGACCGGATTTCGTGAAAGCGCATCTGCGTTGGTATTGCTCTTACCACTTTTGTACACAATATCATAATCATATGCGTTCAATTTTATTCGCCATCGGCTTACCTTTGTCGTCAGATCTGTAGATTTCTTAAACCACACCAATGGTTTACAATCTGTAACAATTGTGAAATGTCGACCCAATAAATATGGTCGAAATTGAGATACCGCGTAGAGAATAGCTAGCGCTTCTCTCGAATAAGAATCGTATCGGCTCTCGGTATCGGATAACACTCGGGACACATAGGCTATAGGTCGATCCTTTCCTATGTCCCCTTGACTCAAGATGGCGCCAATGGCGTGCAAACTGGCATCAGTTGTAACAACAAAAGGTTTTGAGAAATCAGCAATTTGCAATATTGGCTTTTCGCAAAGTTTGTTTTTCAAAATTTCAAAAGCCTTTTCGGTCTCGTCTGACCATTGAAAAACCGATTCTTTTTTTAAAAGATTGCTTAAAGTTCTTGCGATGTTCGAGAAGCCTTCGATAAATCGCCTATAATAACCCGCTAATCCCAAAAATTCGCGTATATTTTTCTGTGTTTTGGGTCGCGGAAAATTTTTGACCGCTTCAATTTTTCTCGGATCTGGGCGAACTCCTTCTGGTGTTAGCAGGTGCCCCAAATAAATCACTTCGGTTTGCAAAAATTTGCACTTGTCAGGCTGCATTTTAAGATTAGCGTCTCGCAACCTTTTCAAAAATTTTTCAAACTTTTCATTGTGTTCTTCAATTGTTTTTCCATAGATCACGGCGTCATCTAGGAATAGGAATATTTCACGCCCTTGTAATCCTTTGAACACTAGCTCAACGGCTCTCTGGAACGTGGCAGGGCTATTGCAAAGACCCATTGGGAGTTTGTTAAATTCAAATAACCCTTGTGGAGTGGTAAACGCTGTTTTGTACCGATCGGGTTCATGTAGGGGTATTTGGAAAAATCCCTGCGCTAGATCAAATACCGAAAAATATCGTGCTCCCTCCAACTGATCAATTATATCCAAAATATTCGGTAGAGGATATTTATCTTTAACCGTTTTGTCATTCAATTTTCGGTAATCGACCACGAATCGATATCTCTTATTCCCTTTACTGTCGGGCGTCTTTGCGACTAAAAATGCTGGGGATGAAAAGGGCGAGTTCGAGGGGCGTATTATATCGCTTTCAAGCAACTCGGTTACCTGCCGCTCGAGCTCCTCCTTTAATAGATGCGCCGGCCGGTACGGTTTCTCGTATATAGGTATATCGTCCATAGTCATAATGCGATGGCTTGGGACTTTGGCTGTTCCCAATCGTTCGCCTTTTAAATGAAAACAATCGGCGTATTCTTCAATTAATTTTTCAATCGGTTCTCGAGTCTCTTTCACCAAATGATCTAATTTCAATAATGATTTTAATTTCTCAATTCGAGTACTCTCATGGTTTTCGGGATTGTTGCATAATTCAATCTTAAAAATAGACTTGTCCATCCCTATTGGCATCTCGGCAGAATAATAATCTTTCCCTGAAATTTCCATATAATTGAAGCAAAGGTTATCCATATGACTTTTTTCAATATAATTTTTAATAAAATAACAATTATCCGCTTTATCATCTTTACGATCCCCATATAAATGTTCAAATATTTCCGCTCCCACAAAATGTTTCTCCGTAATGTCGTTCGTCTCGTGTCCTTGAATCGTATCGTCAATTATGAGCTCATCAATTTCTCTATCTTTATCCGGAATTTCATCTTCGGATTTATTTTCACAAATTTCATTATCATTATCAATTTCATAATTTGCTACAATGGCCCTTTCATTTATTTCATCATCGTAGTCTTCATTTTCATTATCAATTTCAATATCAGTTACAACATTTACTACAATGGCCCTTTCATTTGTTTCATCATTGTAGGTTTCATTTTCATCATTAATTTCATCATCAATTTCAATATTATTCCTCATTGCAATTTCCGTATTTATTGCAATTTCATTATTAGTCATGACTCTACCATTAATTATCATTTCGTTCTTAAATGCGCGCGTGCTTTCCTTTGTCGACTTTCTCGTATTCAAAACATCATTTGCTTGATCAATTTTCTCAAATTCTTCGCGAACCGTTTCTTTCGCGTTTTCGAAATTTTCATTTACCGGGTACATTCCCGAATTATTATTTCTCGTAATTTCGTTTTGCTCATATTCAATTAATTCGTGCGGCCGGCTTATCGAATGCTTCTCCCGATTCAAGTATACTCCCGCTCTTCGGTCTGTCTCGTCATAGTCCGTCCTCGGTTCCCCCTCCGCGGGGTTCCGCTCGGAGACCTTTCTCTTTTCGGTGCCCCTCCCAGTCATCGCGCTCGAGCTCACGGCGTCCCGTTGCTCTGTAGACTCGATGGCTGCTCGATTTTTCATGAACGGAATTATTTGTCCATTTATTTCAATGTACTCTTCATTGAAATTTATTTTCGCATTACCTTTGCGAAAAAATTCATTACCCAAAATACCTGCTTCAATTATTGGGAAATTATCTTCCACCAAATGGAACTCTGTAATAATGTCATTAAAATCAATTGTTATTTTGCCAAGTGTACCGATGTATCCCTTGGTTATCCCTTTTAACTTTATGTACTCTCGCTTGTCAATTTTAACATAGGGCGCTACCTCCGACTCACGCACTAGGTTAATTGCCGCGCCGGTATCCAACATGAATACCAGTGGCCTTCGAAAACCTCCGGCATCGATCTTAATCGTTGGGGATGCGCTTATTCGACTAAGATTTATTGACTCGATCCGGCAATGGGTATGGGCCCCTGTCGCGGAACTCCCGGGCGTCCTCCTGTATTTGACTCCCTCGGGGCGCCCTCCCGCGAAAGAGCACTCCCGTTTCCCTGCCCTTCATTGTTAGCGCGAGCTTCGCGTTGGCGCTTATAACAATCTCTTTGCATGTGGCCCGTTTTTCCGCAATAATAGCAATCTTTATTTAATTTATTATGGGGCAATCTTATATTAGGTTGGGCCCCCCTGGGTCCATATGAATTATTGCTTCTATTATTTTTGCTGTTACCATTGTTAATATTATTATTGTCATTGTTGCTATTATTCGGCAAAAACTCCACCCGACGCCTGTTTTCGGCGTTCCAACCGCCGAAATTTCGATTATTTTTGTTATAATAATTCGGATTGTTATAAGGCCTTCCGCTCGATTGCGCTTGTTGTTGCATCATTTTTCGACAATTCATCATGACGTGACCCGTCTTTCCACAAAAGTTACATACTATTATAGTGTAAGGCTCGATTGCATGTACTTTACGCGTCTCCGGTACTTTCCCTTTCTCGTCCTCCGAGGGACTTTCGTCTTCGTTACCGCAGCCCGCGTATTCTCTCTCTATCTCTATCGCTTGTTCACGCGCTTCGTCTAGCGTCTCGTAGTCGCCTATCCGACCTCGAATTTCCCATTTCACGCCGCGTTTAAAGAATTTAATGCAGTCTCTCTCTATTTCAGCTCGAAAACTTTTTTCGTTCTCCGCGTCATATCTCTCTTCCCGTAAAGCGGTTGCTAGTATTTCTTTTTGGATTTCTTTGATTTTATTGAAAAATGTAATTACCGACTCTCCTCTTTTTTGACGTTTCTTTGCTAATTCTCCCGTCCAATCATGATACGTTTTTGCCGAACCGTATATTTTTTCAAAAAAATTTATTACTTCTGTTATCGATTTGAAACTTTGACCGCGGCTACTCGTAAGTGCGTCTCCGTATAAACGCATTCGTATGAATTTAACCAATTCCGTTTCGCGTCCCGCCGGAACCATCTCTTTCGCTTCTCTACAACCGTCAAGAAATACATTTAATGCGATATTTTGTCCGTTATACCGTGGAATGATATCTAAAATATTCGAAATTGACATGCCTCTCATACCGTCGGTTGCCATTTCGTTATCGATATTTTCGAAATCTGCTCCTTTACACTCGTTCGTAGTAAAATAGAGTATATTACTATTTTCTAATGTAGGGTTTGAGTTTGAGAATGACTCGATTTTACGTAAGTTTTGTGTGGTTGATGGATATTTGAAAAATTCAGTTATTCGGTCAACAACTCCTGTAATAAATTCTATTCCCCCGTACCCTGGGTTGTCTCTGAGAGTATTATTTACCTCCTCTATATTTTCGGGTTTTGAAAAATATTCTTCGACTTTTTCCGTTCCCACGAATTTACTTAAATGCGCTTTTATATCTTCAAACTCTTTTTCTTCGCTTATTATCGACTCATCTGTTTGTGCGCTTTTTAGATATGAAACTAATTTTCTGTGACTATCGCTCTTATTGACTATCGGAGTGCTCGCATCAAATTTTCTATTATTGAGTTTCCTGTCAAAAATTTCTTTGCTTTTTAGGAAACTTTCTCTTTTCAATCGTAATTGTTTCGTGATCTTTGTATCTTTGTCACTATCACTGTCGTCGTCGGTCTCGTTCTTTTTGTCTCTATATTTGTAGAATTGTTCTTGTGATTTTGGGAAATTGTCAAAGTCTTTCGGTTCCTCGATCGTGTATTTTTCGCAAGTTTCCGTAATTTCTTTCGCGAGTCCGTTTGCGTCTCCGATTAATCTTTGTACGGCTAAACTATCGTTTTCGTCAACTGTGTCTATATTTTCTCTAGTTTGTCTGAATTTATTGAGTATCGTTGAGTCTTCGTTTGAAATCTCCGGTTCGCGCCAATTGCTAAACGCGTCCGCCTCTGACATTATTGGGAACCATCGCTCATGATCTCGTATTTCCCTATTCCATTTACCGATGCACCAATTTAAAATTATATATATATGTTACGTCTGAACATGTATATACAATTTCTTAATTCGCAATGGTTCCAAGGGAAATAAATAAAAGACTCTGGTATACGTTATGTGAAAAGTATATATGTATATATTTATCCATTCATTTATTAAACATGAATTTACAGTAATTGCCCCTTGCTTTGCGATCGTTGTACGATCGCATTACCGGGTGAGGGGTCGGAAAATACGAGACCAGTATAGAAATGAAAGACTCAGATATTTTAGGAAGAGAAAAAGTACCTTGCTACTCTCGGTGTGTTGTATGTGTACGTGTATATCTATATCTATGTATATGTAGAAGTCAATGCTGGATGCTGCCGCTCGGTAATCTCCCGCTGTGAGGGTCTTCCTTCGTAGAGAGAGAGTATACGGCGCCGCCGCGTCTGGGCCTTTTTACAGGTATTCGGTCGGTCCGTTCTATGCTCCGTATCTATCTCTCTCTCTCTCTCTCTTTTCTTTCTCGAACGGAACGTCTTCTCCGTTTACTTAATTACGAAAGACTCGCGCACTACTGCTTTTCGTGTTTTCTGCGCGCGTTCAAAAGAATACAATTATACAGGTTCGAGTACTTGTCGACTATTTGTGTCTGCGTATATAGAGATCACGCACTTGCGGTCAATCGATCGTACTGATCGGTTTTCGGTCTGTGAACTTAGTGTCCGCGCCGCCGCTTATCTTCGCTATTTAAGCAGGTAGGTGATTTTTGGCACTGGGCCCTCTCACTTTCCGCTGCCACGCCTAATTAAGTCACCGTCGAAGGTTTTTCTCGGCGCTTCTCTATCGATGATGACACTTGTTTACGCTTTTCTTCAATCTTCCACTCTTGATTTCCTCAAGGCGTCGGCCTTCCGCATCTACGTGTTACCTGCCCGTGTTGTGTGCTGCATTAAGGGCAATTCCTATTCTCGAGGTCTCTTCGAGTTTTTCGGCTAGTGCGCGATAGTCGTGATTTTTCCTCGTTGTTGCGTATCTGTTCACGTGCTTGTATTTCTTCCGTAATGAAATTTGTTTATTTCATTACAATCTTAATAACAGGAATCTGCAGTTAGAGCAGAAACTAAAAATAACTCAGGGTTTAATCCGATCTGTCGCTGGAGTAACTCTACGAGGATTTGACAAAACTAATAAAAACCTACTTGTACCAACAACAGAATTGGACAAATTGAGTGCAGCGTTTAATAAATTAGCATTGTACTAACTTTAAGCTTTTATCATACATAGATATAATTCTATCTTGTATAATATTTATATTTAGGTATTATTGAAAATATAGAAAAAAAAGAAGAAAGAACATATTCTTGTTATTTAT
This sequence comes from Philotrypesis tridentata, assembly GCA_018906965.1. Classification (NCBI taxonomy): domain Eukaryota; kingdom Metazoa; phylum Arthropoda; class Insecta; order Hymenoptera; family Pteromalidae; genus Philotrypesis; species Philotrypesis tridentata. Next base: position 60,119 of record JACCIB010000929.1, on the reverse strand, counting down.
TTAATCATTCTCATGAATTCCTCTCAAAATCCTGCTAAGGGATTGGATATCGTAATTAGTCGACTTAATAATTTAGAAAAGGTCGTTGAAATTTTATTGAAGGAAAACGAAATCCTGACCAGAGCAATCAAAGCAAAGGATAGTAATCAGAGTGAGTTAAACTCCATCTTTGAGAGCCAACTTCAGAGTATTCAAGACCAGGTAGATCTTCAGTACGAAGGAGTTGAATTCCAAAGAGATTTAATCCACAAAAACTTTGACATAATTTACGACAATTTCTCTGAACTTCAAGCACTGAATAAGCAAGTAAGAGATACTAAGACAGCATTTCAAAAGGTGATTCAAGCCACGTTGAACGGTTTTCAGCAGGTGAATACCGAGCTCATTGTAAGAGAGATAGAAATAGAGCGTTTAGAATTAGCCCTAGAAAACTTGCGAATAATTTAGGAAAATTAAATATATAGAATTTTAGAAAGAAAGGTTTCCAATAAATGACACCTATTACTATTGAAGATTTCAACCCTTTCGCCGTAGACTCTAGAATACTTCAACTCCAGATATTAGTAGGCACTCTAGCTGCTAAGATAGAAAAACAGGTTGATCTGCGAGTAGCAGTGAACCACCTAATCGAGATAGTAAATAAACACACTTCGTTTATTCGTGATTTACGAACTACGTTAGTACAACACAATCAAGATATCACACGGATTGATTACCTACTTGATTTCAGTGTAGATTTTGAATACGAAATCCAATTAAAAATAGAAGAATTACAAAGACGAAATTTAAAAACTGACTTGCTAATAAAAAGTATAGCAAAAGCTACATCTACAGGATTCAATCGATTGAATTCCCAACAACTTGTACAACAATCAGAAATTGATGAACTAGAAAAGATATTTAGTACATTAAAGGTTAATTAGATTAATAAAATTAATGAAACTAACGGAAATAACCGAAGATTTAGTGATAAGATTAAATATAATCGCAGCATATAAGTTGACGTTAGCCTTTAAAAAGAAATTAGCTCTTAAGAAGCCTAAAGTAGTTCTTTTTAGTAACGATATTACTCAGTATTTAAATAAGAAGGTTAAAACTATAAAATACCAAGATAAAAATATTAAGTACATTAAACTTGATAACAATAAGATTACTTCGGCTACTTTTAACAATCTGCCAGAATTATTAATTAAGAGACTGATACTGACTACAATTAGAATAAGTAAAAGTGTAGTAACGTGCATACACTTTAGAACTAACTCCTTTCGTGAACTAACTGTTAACACTGATTTACCTTTAGAATTTTTGACATTGGCTCTCGAAGACTTTCACGACAAAGAGGATTTCGATTTCACCACCGAGAATAATTTCAAATACAATTTACTAATAGAGTATAGATTTATGCAGGAATTACTGCTAAATTAGAAGATACCATATAGGCATATCCAGCTATTGTATTGCTACAAGAGTTAGAATCAGTAGAGTATATGAATCAGCAAGGAAAGTTAACCCGTCAAAAGGCTAAGAAACTAGGAATTAGTCATTTAAACGCGGCAGAGCTTGCCAAGGCTAATCCATTTGAAAAGCGAGACAAGATCCCTAGAGAAATTCCTGGAAGTTCATCAAGGGAAGTCAATCCATTTGAAAAACGAGATCGAATACCCAGGCATAGTCCTGTGAAACGGTTAGAATACCAGAATCCTGATCAACCACAATACTCTAAAGACAGTGATTCTCTTAACAGTTCAGATACTGACACTGCTACTGTAATTGAGAACGAAGGAAGTGATCAGGATAAGTCAAAACCAGAAGACCAAGATTCAGATACTCTGTCTGACCTAGAAGGTCCAGGGAGAAGTTCAACACCTGCAGCGTTAATTGACGGTGACTCGACTTTGGTTAGTTTAGGAGATTCAAACCTAGTAGCAGACAGTATAATAAAAAGTTTGCGAGACCTTGAAAAATCTTTAACCACTGAGCAAAACGAGGAAAAACTATTACCCACTCCCAGGAATCTCGAAGAGTGGTACGACGATTACCCTATAGGTAGCGGACCAAATTCGCCCTCTTCCAGACGAAATACCATTCTTTCTCGACCGACTGCTCCCAGTTTAAGCTTGTTTAATTCAAACGAAGAATTACAGCCACCTCCAATAGGTCCATTTTTACCTCTAGAAGAATTATTAGAAGAATTATTAGAAGAATTACCTATAATCAACATGGTTGAAGGCGGACAAATGGGGGGCAATGCAGTCGTCAACCCTCTGCAATTTAATCAGGTGGTATCGATTAAAGATGCACTACGGGTTATTCCAGAATTCGATGGAAGTAATGTCCCCTTCAGTCAATTTTCGGAAGCCTGTTTAGAAGCAAAAGATATGATCGAACCTGCCGCAGAACCGAATTTGACTAGATTAATTAGATGCAAAATTCAAGGTGAAGCACGCCAAGCATTGACAGGCCAAACCTTTACCACCATAGACCTGTTACTAACATTCCTCAAAGGTATATACTCGCCTACGAGAACTGTAGCCCAGTTGCTGGGTGATATGGGGAATGAGTTCCAGCAAAATAATGAAATGGTTATCAGCTTTGCCAACAGAGTTAAGGATCTAGGAAAACGAATACTAGAATCCTACGCTATAGAAAACGGAACCGTGTCGGATGAATTCCGTGCCTCTACCCAGAAGAACGTAATTGATTGTTTTAAAAGAGGACTAATATCCGATATCGAACAAAGATTAGATACTGCCCCAAATGACGCTATAACTGATATTGTTAAGAAGGCTATAGCAATAGAAAGAAAGATAGCTAATCAAAAAGAAATCAGGGAACGTAGTAATCCCGATAAAACATACTCCGGGGGAGTTAAAAAGAAAATTTTTGCTTGTTCAGCATGTAAGGCCCCAGACGACGATAAATGCAGTTGCAATATAAAATGCCAATTTTGCAACCAAACCGGACATGCCCTAGAGCATTGCACTATACATGCTCAAGGGTTATTAAAAATGAAAATGACATGTCAAATTTGCCAGCAGGAAGGACATACTGCTAGCCACTGTAAACAAATTGAAAAATGTCAGATATGCAGTAAGATAGGACACTCAGCAAAATCCTGCCGACAAAATAATAGTGGTCAGCAAAGTAACATAATCTGTCAAGTATGCCAGAAACCAGGTCATATGGCCAATGTTTGTTTTTCTCTTAGACCAAGGAATAGTACTACTACTTCCTTCAGTAGTAGATAAGGTAATATGACTTGTCAAGTTTGCCAGAAATCAGGTCATATAGCGAACCAATGCTATTCATTGACGAATCGCAATAATCAGCAACCACAGCTAGGTTCTCGGAGCAAATTTTCCTGCCAAATTTGCAACGGTACGGGCCATACTGCAGCTACTTGCAGAGTGAAAAATCTGAATTTAACTTGCAATTACTGCAAGATTAAAGGACACACGATTGATCAATGTAGAAAACGACAATATAATAACTCCCAAAACAATCAGGGAAACTCTCACGGTTCTCGTCCTTCGAACGCGGGGAACGAGACCCAAAAAAACCAGGAGCGTTCGAACTCCGGAAGTTTCAACCGCTTGTTGGAAGACCTAGTACCTATGAACTAAGTACTAATTGCAAATATCTTCCGTATTTAAAGCTTAAGAGTAAAAGTCGTGAAGATCCGGTCAAAATCCTTATTGATACTGGTTCAGAGCTAAGTTTTATAAAGCTCGGAGTACTAAAGGATCCTAACGATATAAAAACAGATTTGAAGATAACTCTAAAAGGAATTGGATCTATGAAAATTAGAACGTTAGGCACTATACAGTTGAAAATACGTGGAGGTATATTTACGTTTTACGTGATACCAGATGATTTCCCATTATCTTTTGATGGAATTCTAGGTTCTCAAGAATTAAAAGGAAGCTCGGGAATTCTAGACTTCGAGACTCAAACCCTTAAGGTCATACAAGGGGAATGCCCAATTCAATTATTTAAAGATTACAATATCTTTGAAAATCAGTTAATGAAAATAGGGTCATATTTTGATGAAACCGCTGTTCCCTATATTGATATAATGCACCCAAGTTCAAGAAATCGCGGACAATTAATGTTAGATACTGGATCAGAAGTCAATTTAATGAAGATTCGATTCGTACCAAAAAAAAGTATAATAAACTATTCGCAACGAACAAGTCTAAAAAGAATAGGTCAGGAACCTATACAAACACTTGGAACCGTTGAAATAAAGGTTGCGGGATGCAATACACTTTTCCATTTAATACCTGATGATTATACACTTCATTGTGAAGGAGTATTGGGAGCCAGGTTTATTATTGAAAACAAGGCCATTCTCAACTTCAATCAAGAATTGTTACTCGTGAATAATATTAAGTTCACATTATTGTTCGATGATATCTGTAGTAGATCAAGTAAGTCAGAATCGGGACCAAACTATTCAAGATCTATGAAACGAGCAGACGGAGAAATTGGAAAATACGCTGAATCAGTGGGATTACCAGTCCAATTGAGCAAAATTCCCAATGAACAGAAGGAAGTAGATCCAATCCGTGAAGTTGGTACGGTTAGATTAAAGGGACCGAGTAAATTAATTCCTTATGTCCAATTTCTAAATAATTCAAGAAATAGCAGCCTCAGCTTCATGCTTGATATCGGATCTGAAGTGAATGTAATTAGAATTGGTGCTGTAACCAACCGGTCACAAATACAACAACATCGGTTATTACATTTACAAGGAATTGGATCTGCTCCCATTACTTCTTTAGGTACAGTAGAAATGAGGCTACTTGGAACCATTGTTCAATTTATTGTTGTGCCCAATGACTTTGAAATTCCTTTCGAAGGAATATTAGGAGCACCCCTCTTTAAACAAAACAATGGAAAGATAGATTTTCGATCTCGCATATTTACACTCAATGGTAATAATATGACTTTCCAACAACACGAAAATCACACCTTCGTAATAGATTTAGGAAGAATTATCAACATAAACGTGCAGGACCCGAAATCTTGCACACCATATATCAATATACTCAATTCACCTACCTACCAACCTGGTAAACTAATGTTAGATTCAGGATCAGAGGTGAATATATTAAAATATTCAATGATACCAATAACTTGTGGATTAGAGCCCTCAGAAGTTAGCCATCTAAAAGGAATTGGTCAAGAACTTACTGAAACTATGGGAATAGCAAGAGTAAAACTTTTTGGTGTCGAAGCGACATTTCATATAGTCCCCGACAACTTTTCAATACCTTGTGATGGAATACAAGGAGCTGAATTTTTCTACCAGACTAAGGGTATAATAGATTTTGAAAAAAGAACATTTTCTTTTGACCAAACCACAGCGGCTATGCATTTTAAAGAGCCTGCTGAGGACCCCTCAGAACCAGAGATAATATCAGCACCAGCACCACTCACTCATTGTCATGATAATCTCGATACTAAAGCTATGGACGAGGAAGAAGACCCTGTAATACCCAAGACTCATACTTCCGACTCTTCGCTTACATATAAGAGGAAATATGTAGACCTATCCAAGAAGATATATCCAAACTTGGTCTAGATTCGGAATCCGTGACTAGTACTACTGCGAACGCTTCTACTGAAACTTTGACACAATTATTGGAGGATATTGAAAATCTGAGTGATTTAGAACTTACGTCAGATTCTGAAGGATATCTTGCAAACTACAGAATTGCTGCGAAAAGAGCTGAAATTGATGATAAATTTCGACAGAAGGATATAACGCAAAGACAAGTATTTCACGTTATACAACAAGAAATCTTTACTGAATTAAATCTAGACCCACCCACCTTAGAAGAGACCACTGATATGTACAAAATCTTGTACACAAAAGAACAACCCGGATTTAACTTCGATACTCAAGATACGGCCGATTTACCAAAGGCTCGTATTTTTTACAATCACGTAAATACTGGATCGATATTAGATAAGCTGAGATTAGATCATTTATATGGAATAGAAAAAGAACATGTAGCCAAGTTAGTAAATAAGTATCAAGATAGATTTTTACTAGAAGGTGAACACTTAGGTTCAGCCACTAATATTAAGCATAGAATAGTTACCACTACTGATGCACCAATTAATGTGAAACAGTAGAGATTTCCTGTTTCAATGAAAGATGAAATCGAAAGACAAGTACAGAAACTATTGGAAGGTATCATACGACATTCGCAATCTGATTACAACTCAACCCATCTGGATAGTACCCAAGAAACCAGATGCTAATGGCGTAATGACATACCGCATGGTTTCAGATTTCCGCAAACTAAATGAAATAACGGTAAAAGATGCCTATCCCCTACCTGCTATATCTCAGATAATAGACGCAATAGGAGGATACAAGTACTATACAGTAGTCGATCTTGCATCAGGGTTCCACCAAATCCTCATGGACCCAGCCGATGCACACAAGACTGCTTTTTCAACACCTTTTGGTCACTATGAGTTTGTTCGCATGGCATTTGGCCTTTCCAATGCCCCTGCGACGTTCCAACGTTTTATGGACGATACTCTGTACGGCTTGCAAGGAAAAACCTTGTACTCCTTTATCGATGATGTCATAATCTTTGCTAACACTTTAGAAGAGCATGAGGAAAAAATGCATTTACTCATGCAGCGGTTAGAACAACGCAACTTGAAGCTTAATTTAAAGAAATGTGAATTTCTCAAAAGCGAAGTTTGTTATTTAGGGCACATTATTAGCCAACATGGACTAAAGCCCGACCCTCGAAAACTAGAGGCAGTTGCAAACATGCCGAGGCCATATACTGTTAAACAGATACGTCAAGTACTTGGATTATTCGGCTACTACAGAAGATTCATCAAAGATTTTGCAAAAATAGCTAAACCAATGACTGCATTACTCCAGAAGGATGTAGAATTTGAGTGGACAGAAAAATGCGAACAGGGTTTTATCACTCTGCGCAAGGCTCTGTGTAATCCACCTATATTACAATACCCAGATTTCTCTAAACCCTTCAATATCACCTGTGATGCCAGTGGCATAGCTGTTGGCGGGGTACTCTCACAAGGTGAAATAGGTAAAGACCTACCCATTGCCTATACCTCGCGAGTTTTGAGAGGACCTGAATTGGCCTATGAGGTATATGAAAAGGAGGCATTGGCAATAATACATTGCGTGAAAACCTTTAGAGATTATATTTATGGTAAGAAGATAAAAATTCTTACTGATCATCAACCACCAATCAAAACCGCTGACCTCAATACACGAGTGTTAAAATGGCGTTTCAAACTATCCGAGTATGATTATGAAATCATTTATAAACCAGGAAAATTAAACTCCAATGCAGATGCCTTATCTCGAAACCCGATTGAGCCAAACAACATCCACATGATTACCCGTAGGCAAAAGCAATTGGAGAAGGAAGCTGGTCCTGTTAGCAATGATAAAGGACAGAACAAACTACCTGTCAAACCAACGCTTGAACGGAATCTGTGTATTCCAAAGAAACGAGGAAGACCTCGTAAGAATCCTGTAGAACTCGTTGCGACTGAGGTTGCTAATAAGGCAAAAGAAAATAGATCAGTACGGAGTAAGAAAACCTTTAAAACAAAGAAAACTTACGTTCCACCACCTACTGTAAGGAAACGAGGTCGACCTCGTAAAGATGCCCCCGGATTAGATGTATCCAGTTTATTAAGTCAATTGAGTAAGGTAATCAGCATGCCTGAACCTATTGCCAAAACTATTGTACCAACATCTATGTCCCGTGAACCACAACTAGATATTGAACGACAACCAACTGACAAAGCTAGTTCAAACCTATCCGGATCTAAGGCTGAGTCAATAGATAATGTTAGCATTAAGTCTCCAACGGAGAAAAGTGAATCGACCAATGTAACAAGAAATTCAACTAGTAAATGTAAAATTATAGAAGTTAAGGATTTATTGAATTTCAGGAAAGAACCCATAGTGTACTTTGTAGATTGTAAAGGAACACCTTGCGATGAGGGTGCCAAGTTGTTACTGAAACATAATAAAATAGAGGAGAACTTAGACTTAGAAGTAGATAGTATAACCTCTAGTAAAAGAGGCAATAGTATTTACCTAGCACTATGCATAAGAGGGTTGAATCCTGAATCATTAACACATGTAAAGGATCACATAAGCATAACTTTAAGTAAACTTAAAACCTATGTTTTAGAAAACAAACCACCACTTATTAATATAGCATGCAGTCCTACCATTGATAACCTCGATTGGTCGGAAATACTATCGTTAATTAAATCCACTTTTGAAGAAATAGATGTTAAGATTATAATATGCAAGGGAACCGTTCAATACGTACCCTATGAGAAACGCGATGAAATATTCTATGAATTACATAAATCCCCCATAGGAGGACATCGTGGAGTTTCCAAGACATTTAATAGAATCCGACAAACTTATTACTGGGAGAACCTTAAAGATGACATTCAGCGGCGTATCCAACAGTGCCTTGAATGTCAATTGAAGAAGTTGGTACGTCTAAAGACAAAGCAACCCATGGTTATTACCGATACTCCAGGTAGTGTTTTTGACAAAATAGCCATGGATATTGTAGGACCCCTACCCAAAACGACAAACGGATTTGAATACATACTAACAATACAAGATCAATTGTCAAAGTATTGTCTAGCCGTACCTCTGGAGAACACCCTAGCCACTACAGTGGCAGATGCATTTATAAGACGATTTATATGCATCTTTGGAGCTCCGCGAGTGGTGCTCACTGACCAAGGCACTAATTTTCTTAGTAAACTAATGGGTCGTGTGGCTAAGCGCTTTAAGATAAAAAGAATTAAGACCACTGCTTTCCAACCCCAATCTAATGGATCGCTCGAAAGATCTCATCACGCTCTGAGCGAATTCCTAAAAATGTATACCGACAAAGATATGGAATGGGATGCTTGGCTAGAAATTGCCATGCTAAATTATAACACCTGCGTTCAAGAAAGCACCAAACATACTCCTTACGAAGAAGTTTTTGGAAGATTAGCACGTTTACCTTCCAGTGACCCTTTGCGGGAAGGCGATTTGTTGCCAACCTATAAAGGATACATTGAGAATTTAGTTACACGATTGAATGGAATTAGGCAATTAGTTTACAATAACCTAATAGACTCTAAAAATAAATCTAAGAAATATTATGATAAACATTTAAATCCGCGTAATTTTAAGTTAGGAGATTATGTTTACTTACTTCGTGGTCATAAGCCCACCAAATTCCAAAACCCTTATTTTGGACCATACAAAATCACAGAAATCATTGATAATACTAATGTACGCATTCAAATATCAAAAAAGAAAAACAAAATAGTTAACACAAATCGGTTGAGAACCTCATATATTGGTAAAACTTCACCAGCAAATAAAAAAACCAAATCCTCACAGGAAACCTCGGAAACCTCCAAATGAGGTTGATAACCATAACTACTATTAATTTTATCCGGAAATAGTTACTAAAATACTTTCTGATTACAGAGAACAAATAAAGAAAAACAAACACACAAATACATTTAAGAATGTATTCCACCCTGTTTCTAACCTTACTCGTCATAGTCCGAACATCGGCGCTCATTGGGTATGACTGCGGCTCACGACAAATGAGTGTCACCACCATATCACTACGGGAGGTCGGTGAATGCAGCATCCCTACTCCTCAAATCAACGTCACCCGCCGCTTCATCCAACTGATACAACTAAATGATTTCCACGAAACTCCGGTTATACAATGTAAAATCGAAATACACCGACAGATATATTATTGTGGAATGCACTCCCACTCGTCTGCCGTGTCCTATGGAATGAATGAATATATCATGGATACTTCACATAAAACTTGTCTAGATTTGCATAACCATGGTTCCTTAGTTTTACCTAATGGAATACTGTTAAACCAATTTAAAGTCAATAGTACCACCACTCGACCTGTCACCCTTGCCGGTAGACTCACTAATGATGGAGAATGTCAGGGCACCCAATATTCAGACCCGTTCGGCACTTGGGACAATGTGGTAGTGCAGGCCACCGTAAAAGTAACCTTAAGAACACATGTAGCGCGCGTATCATTGAACACTAACAAAATACACTTAGAATCAGGAACTAGTTGCGCACTTAGTGATCGTAGTTGTCTAGGTTTAAGTAGTGGATATTCCTTTTGGGATACTATACCAGTCGATAGTTGTAATTTCAATCAATATACAATGTTATTCCAAGGCTATGTGGAGCACGCGTCTGATTTCAGTAACGTAGAGAGTCCTGTATATACGGTAGAATACCAAGAAATTACTTTTGCATTATCGATTCGAGGAAAGAAAGACATCTGTGGATATACTGTTTTTACCACTGAACATCCAAAATTATTCATTTTTGAAACTTCTTTTGGTAGAAGCTTTGCAGCAACTAAGTTAAAGGGAGTCAATAATTTGGACTTATTCACTTACGTAAACTCTAAATTCGTCTATGTAGAGAAACACATCCGTAAACAAATTAATTACCTTTATCGCGATGAACTGACTCAAAAATGTGAACTTGAACGACAAACTATCAAAAACGCCTTAACAATCGCAACTCAAGCACCAGATGAGTTCGCCTATGACCTAATGAAAGGACCAGGTTATATGGCAGTGACGGCAGGAGAAGTTATCCATATTGTTAAGTGCATACCTGTAGGAGTCCGACTTCACCAAACAGACAACTGTTATTCGGAACTACCAGTAGAACATAATAATCATACCTACTACATGACACCCAAAACAAGGATCCTTAAGTCAGCAGGAACCCAGATTCAATGCAACACTATATTACCAGTCTCCTATTTTATTGACACCGAGTGGTATAAACTAACACCGAAACCCAGTCAAGTCCAAGGACCAGAAGTACTGAAACGCTTAACTAAACCCACCTGGAAATATACAAATCCATCAGATCTGGCCACCAGTGGAATCTACACCGAACATGACTTGGAACAACTCAGGGAAAGAATTATGTTCCCTGTGGAGACCGGATCACTCATGAATGATCTTGCTCGTGAAATACGAGGACATCCAGTAGCCGATCATGACGGAACAATTCTGAAGCTACTCAACGAAGGAGCAGTAGAAAAGATCTTACTCAGCTCTTGAGATCGCCTATGGGGTTTCTAACCTTCGGGACAATTAGTGCCGGAGTCATTGCCATACTCATGATCATTCACGCCATCAAAATGTTAATAGACGTCGCTGTCCAAGGATATGCCCTTCATTCAATATATGGATGGTCAATCCATTTATTGGGTGCAATTTGGAGTTCAGTAACCCACTTACTGATCCACTTGGGTACCAAAGACAAGAAACCACCAGTCACCGATGAAAAAGAAATTCCAGAAGTTATCGTACCATCCAAATCTAACAAGGATGAGGACAAGGAAAAACCCAAGAACTCAACATCAGCAGGGTATCCGATTCCTGAAGTTCAACAGGAATTCTTCTCTTTAAGAAAATAGATACTCTTCAAGATTAGCATGATTGAGATAGTACATACCGACTATGGTAACTTTCGTCATTTCACTCCTCTAGTAACCATTTTTCGGTGGGGGTGTAACGTCGCCCAAAGAAAAGGCCGACATACATTATACAAAATTTTTTTTGCCATTCTCTCTCTTTTCCTCGAAGAAAATAAACAGATATAGCCAGATTGCATTTCTTCCTTTCTTTGAATCTATACGTTTATGCGCTCTTTCGGGTAGATCCTCACCCGAAGGAAGTCATAAACAAATCAAGGTACACTAAAAATTGAGCCGAAACCTTCTCTCTTACGACAATGAATGTCGCGACCGCCGAAGACGCACAGCTCGCGTTGATCTAACATTATATACTAAACACGAATTTTCTTTTCCTCTCTCTCACGCGTACTATTATATCTGTAGGATCTCGCGCGACAAAGAGTTCCTAGCGACTTGCAGATGCAAGGTATATAGTATTATTTTATAGTTTTTCGGAGAACAGTCGTAAAATTTTTCGACCACCGTTCCGCCGGATCGGAGAGATGCTTTCGCTCTCTGTGTACGGTGAGAGCATTTCACCGATTCTACGCGGTCGAAGCCGCGCGTAACTGCAACAAGGCCCGTTCGCACCCCTGTGGCGAGGCCCGGGCGCACGGAACATCATAGGCTTACGTGCGCGCGTCGAAAGTAAATTTCACCTTTTTTTCGATTTTACGACTTTTCTCGCAGCTAGGAAATCTCTGGGCACCCTTGAAGAATCGCCAGGATAAATAAATTATCTTGACAGTGCTTCTTTGTGGGCGCAGCTGCGATTCGTTCGGGAAGAGTCCGAGCTAGCTTAGAATAAATTTTATTATAATTTCCAATAATATTTAGTTACTTTTAGAGAAGAGATTTGTTAATCATAAGGAAAATTTTAATCACAAAACAAAACTTTTGTAACCCATACTCGCATTATAGAGACGAGTAATATTCTACAATTTTATACCTTATTATATGGTATTTAGAATTAATTAGTATATTAAGAACTATATTCTTATTAAATACGCGAGTTAATCTATATACACATACTATTTGCATACCTGATAGTATATTAAGAAGCAATAGATAAGTGTATTTTACATAACCTGCTACTTATTTTTGCTAACTAATTACTTTACTCTATTAGATTAAGTTTCGAAATAATTGTCCTTATAATATATTAAGTAATATTAACAAGGAAGAGAATTGAGAACGGCCGCACAGGTGCCGAAAGGTACCTGTAACGACATCTCGGCGAGGGAAAGCGAATTTCCACTACCCTCACTCCTCTATTCTCTCCCCCAAAATTAGGAGGGCCTAAGGCCGACGCGTAGGCGTGCTTCGGGGCCTTTGAGCGGCCCAATTGGAGGAAACTGGAGGGAGGAGTTTCTCGGAGTTTTCCGATTGGAATTTTCCTCCTGAAGGGATTTTCCCCGAGGGATGAGAAGGTTGGGCCTGCGAGCCCCTTTAAAACCGCCCTTCTTCCCTCCGGAGCGCACTCGCATCTGGTCTCTGCCCCAGATTCGATTCTTTTCCTTGTCGAATTTAAGTTCTCTGGCCTCTGCTCCAGATTTTTGTGTACCACTCCAACTCCTTTTTTCAAAGAATATATATTTTTTTACCTAAAATTAAAATCGTGTCTAATCATTTGTGTAAAGAGACATCTCCCTTACCGATCAAATTTTTATTAAATAACACTTTACGGTATCGCGCCATCGGTGACCACAGGAGTAGAGAGAGAGAGAGAGAGAACGAGAGAAAAGCAAGCTGAGGATTGGAAGTTATAAAAGTAAGGCAAATAATTCTTATTTATCTTTTATTTTAGGAGCAACTTGCTCACGCGATTTTCTCTCTTCCCCTTCACGTACGCGGGTAGATGCTCAGTGCCGGTGAGCATAGGATTTAGAGTAAAAGCAGAAGGATTTCGTCCTCACTTCAGGGCTCGTGTTAGTGCCCCTGTTTAAGTGAGAAAGGAACTACTGCTCAAAAAAAAAAATTTTTCACTTATAGTATCTCGCGTAACCTACTCCGGCAGTACTTCTCTTCAGGATTTTATACTCCTGTATAAGAGAGTATTAACCGTGAGTATTAAACTCGAAATTTTGAGAATAATACATTTAGAAAAAAAATCCTTCGTGCGAAATCCTACATTTAAATCGTTCACTTCAAACCGTTTAGGCTATTTACTTTCACCATTTCCCAGGCTATTATTCGCAAGAATAGGCCTAAATAAATGGATAACCTCACGATCGCGAGTTACTAACTAGGCAATTCGCGACGTAACACACCCCAAGCTTCTGTGATTTTGAAATATGATATATTATATGAGTAAATAATTTTAAGTAATCATAAGAAATTTTTAAAAAACATTTTATTTAAATAATTAATAGTGTTTTATAAATTTATTATTTCTAAATTTTAAGTTTTCATATATTATTGAACGACCCAAAACCCTAATACAACGTATGACAATTTTCTATTATACTCAAGTACGATATAATATATAAATAAAATTATTTTAGAGAAATACTAATACTATACAATACGCATATACAGTATTATAATTGTTTAGTTGGCAATCCAGACTAGAATCAAAAGTTTTATTTAGGCCATAGAAGCCTCCCAACAATTATGAATACAATTCCGACCATTTATCATTCTACAATATAATTTATTATGTAAGCCCCTAAACAAATAGCTAAACAAAACACTTTGTAATCATATATATATATATATATTCGATAAAACTTCTTATTAATTTATAAGTTAGTTAAATTTTTTATATTTTCAAATTTTTCAACCATTTTTTTAATAAATAAATTACTGTTTTTAATTCTATTGATTTTTAAGAATTTTAACTATAAAAAAATGTTTAATTCTTTGTTTTAGATAAGATATGTATACTGTTTTATAAAAATTTATCATTCATTATTTCCCATAAAGCATACTGAGTATCGCGAGCGAAGCGAGCGATCTTTGCTAGTGTTAGTATTAAATTTTTGAGATTTTTCTATTTTTTAAGGAAAGTCTATGAAAATAGAAAATTGTGAATCAATTTTAAGAATAAATATTATTAATTGTATTTGTACAACAAAAATGTTTAATATGAACACTATTCGTCTTCGCTATTTGCATATGAATCATCATATTGCAAATCATCACAATCTGACTCTACTTCCACTTCGGATTCTTCACCATCATCTGAAAAATAATTCGATTTTAATCTGAATAATAGTAGAATCTGAATAATAATAGGCCAAGCTACGGAGATTTTTTTTATCAAAATTAGAAATATAGGTAGCGACATATGCCATTCAATTAAAAATGACGCGTACTCGTATTCACTTCGTGTAAATTACTTATATCTACGTGAAATTTCTGACTAATATTCGCTTTCAAAATCTGCAGTAACCCGGTTGACAAACAAAATCATAAACTTTTAGATATAGTTTTAGATCTTTTCTCATAGTCACACCACACGATTTATCGCGTACACTGCGTATAAGGAGAGAAAATCCAGGATAGGAAAAGTCATTGGGAAAAAAAATTGAGGGACAGACGGTAGCCCCTTCTTCCGACCTTTTTTTTACACGGAGAAAGATTTGGGCTCGTGCTGACTATCACGCCCGCTATTTTTTCACCACGGAAGAAAAGTCGAAGCTGCAGCCGATGGTTACGCCTACGCTTTCTTCAATAGGATTTCTTTGAAACTATATATTGGCGTTTTTCATCGATTTAAGAGCACTTTCATGAAAAATGATGATATACGTTTTTTTGTATTATGGTTCTACTTTTTAAATCCGTTCGACAAATCTAAATCGGCCTATTACAAACGTGTCCAGACAGTCTGCAATATATTGAACTTAATAGTTTAAACTTTAATTGCTCCGAAACTAAATGACCAATTGCGTCTGCCTCATGTGCACATGTAAGTATACATATACGAATACGAGTTGACGAAGAGCCGATCATCAAAGGTTAATATCAACGTCGAAATTACGAATTTAAAAAAAAGCAAAATTTCCTTATTATTTCAAATTTAATCGGAACGAAACGATTCAATCGAGTCATTCAAAAGCTCAATTTGTTTAGAATTCAATTGTCTACAACTTTTCTGTTAACGCCATTTAAATTAGTTTATTAGTTTTCGAGTTATTAACAAAAAACTAAAAAAAAATTCTTTTTCAACACTTAAATGTTTATAAAAAAGTTGTTAATAATATTTTCGACCAAGAATTTTAATAAAATTAGGCTATGGCCTGTCCTTCATGTGACTGCATAGTCTAATTCGTGTTACTGTCTTTGTAACTAACAATTCTCTACTAATTAACCTTCGTCTGCCGCGACTTCACAGTCGGCTTTCACGACTTTAATCACAATTTATTGATCTGCTATTTTATACTTAGATTGTCACATACATAAATATCCGAAATATTAAGTTTGCATGTACGTCACAATTATTTAAAATTTTTATAAATTTTTCCAACTTTTGCATCGTCTGCCAGCATGATAAGAATTAACAAAATGGCAGCTAATGTTATTACGTGTTTCCTGAGACGAAATACAAGCGATTTTCGTAATTATTATTTCTAACACTCAATTTGGATTTGGCATGAAAAACGCACCTGTTCAATTGACCATTCCCGTATCCTAGAGGAAATTTTTAAGCAGGCCATTATCATTTTGTACTTACCTGCACTCGAGGATCATATTCAGCAAAAATCAGCACTCACACTAACGTTTGAGCCATGAGCCGCTCATCTCTCCGTCTATAGGGAGAGGTGTCAGACGGAGGATGGAGCTGATGGGTGAACTATTTTTATAATAACATTTTACAGTATCATTTATATACCATCAATTTTATGGCAGTAGGCAAATTTTAAGAATTATTATTGTTCTAACAGTCAATAAAATATGCATATATTTAAAAATTGAGATTTGAAAATAAATATAACAATTGAAATAATGGGGGTTGGCGAGCGGAGCGAGCAGTGCGGTACCCCCTAGTGTATGTATATATATATATGAAAGTAAATGTATTTTTTCTGTAAAGTAGATAAACTTTTCTAAAAAAAGTGTTCTATGTTCCTATGTTGAAAAATTGCACACACACACACGCACACAAACGCGCACACACAACTTGTAGGATAAAGCAGTCGACTCTATCGGTATAGCAGTTACTCTGATCCATACACAAGAGATCTCTCGATTTTGCGGTCGGCATCGAAACGCAGGATCTTGGAACGCTGGTGTCGTGCTACGAGGGTCTGGCAGATATATGTAATAGAACTGGCATGTGTGCCAGAACTGACATGCATGCCAGAACTTACATGTGGGCTAGAACTGAAATATGCGCCAGCACTTTCATGCGCCTGGACCATCACTGAGCCAGCACCGTCATATGCCAGTACCATCCTAGTTTACCTACTCCTGTCCATACTCATTCTCTGATATCAATTGTATGCTAATAAACTTAATGTATGAACTTAAATTAATAAATAAGTTAATCATAAAATGTTATACCTGTACCGCCAAAGATGTTCGTCTTCTTTCACCACAGGATAAATGAGATAACTTTGTAAAACAGCATCGCTTTAATCCTAAATCTGCAAGCAATATATTTATTCTTTGCTTCCTGAAATCATGATGATGCTCTCTACTCATTTTCAATTTTGCCTGCACAAAAATATTTTAATCTTAAATATGTTCTATACGGACTTTACATGGATACTACAAGTACAAAGGGTAGGTATTTTTTGTGCGAGTTCATAGAATATAGAACATGGTAGTAGGTAGTAGTAGAATATAGCGTTTTTTGCTAAAAAATTTTACTTCAAAGATACAAGCAAAAGAAACAAAGTCTGGAACTTTCAAAACTATCTATAACTCTATAACCCTAAACATAAAACTTTGCAACGACATTCCTTCGGTATTACTTCTCCTCTACCAGCAATACATTATTTTCTTCAACAAATTTTGCAAGCTAACATGTGGAATCATTTTTAACAGTCCTACAAATCCAGGGTCAAGGGGTATTTTGTGCATCTCAAACATCATTAAGACTTTTTGTAGACTTTATTTCGCCATCTGAACCCCACATCATCTCGCAAGAAACACCTACATCATCAACAACTCCATCATATATACTCAAAAAACTTTTGTAGAGATATCTTATTTTTGTCGAAAATATCTCGCAGTGTTCTCACGTCTGAATAATGAATATATATTTATTATTAGGAGTGGCGATAGCTTATAATTCAAGGTGTTTATGCTCGGTTGTTTAGTTAATATAATTCATTCATTGCGTATTGAAAATTTATGTTATTCTCTCCTTTGGCTACCATATTCACGGTCATACTGGGTAGGAGAGCAAGATTTCAAGATTACCTTTCGTTTATCACCCTGTGTTAAACGAAAGAAGTAACGTAAGTGTGAATGAACGGTATATTGGTGCGAGTGTGTGCGTGTGTGAGCAGATGAGTGTGCGTGTGGATATAGACTCCGCTGGTGTGGCGCTGAGCTCCGATGCTTCGATGATATTTCCAAGAATAAGCGGCTTGTTCTACTATCGCACCGCTGCAAGGTGCAGAATCGCGATCTTCGAGTCGAGGGTTTCTTTCTATTGTTCTCGTTCACCCAAATTGTTGAATGCAGTAATGTTGTGATGTGTCGGCCTAGTGGCGGTCGTCTTATATATTGGTACTTACGTAGCGGCATGGAAGTTTCGATAGAGAAAGTAGGTCACGAGCAGAGCTACGCCCTTGATCTTCAAACATCGATGGTCAGCTCATTTTCTTAACTGTCTTCCCGGGTCTGTTTAAGCTATCTCCTCTTATTGTGGCTGTCGGTTCCGCCTTGCTGAGCAAAATCTTTCGTGTGGGTTTTCCTGCTAAAATTACGGCTTTCCCATAGTGGTGGCTATTTTCGGGTGTAGCTCGTTATACGTCTACGCCTACTTTTCCAGTATTACAAATGCATGTTTTGATGTCATCAAGGGACGCGGTAGCGTAAGGTACGTCAGCATATGTAAGCCGCCGTCGGGCGCAAGCCAGACGCTTATATACTTAGACCATATATTCTTATATACTTATGTAGACCATGTTAGAAACAAAGATAACGAATATTTCTTCGCATTGACAGCTTCGTATAAGCATATGAGCACTCAAATGAAAGCTAGCGACAAAATCAACAAAATCACATCAGGGTCATATTTTTTGACATAGCTTCTTGATAGAAAGTGACAGATATTGTAAAGTAAAAGTTTGGGCTCCTCGATTCTTTTCACCACTGACACTGTTTTAATTTTAATTAAACAGTGTCAAATAATTAAGTACATAAGACGATTTTGTATAACATAAACACGATTAACAGGATCAATTTAGATAAGTATTCTGTTTTATTTACAATAATAAGAATAAACTTTTTGAATTCAATGATTAGAACGAATCATTAATTTATTATCAGAAGAGAGATATCAATTGAAGGATCAAATGCATTACAGCATTTATGTACTCAATGAGGTTGTATTACAATGTTGTATTTACATTGATAAGTACATAATGTCACGTATGTAAGGCGCATGCATAGGTGCAACATGACGGGCTAAGTGATAAGAGGAGTAGCACTACAATGCACAAAACTGCATCGTAGACGTTGACTACCTGGTATGACTTAGCTGTAATGTATTCTAAAATATTCAGGATCCAATAGAAAAGGGTTGGAATGGTCCCGCAGGTGCCTTTTAATAAGTCTCAGTATTCGAATAACAATAATCCTCTTCTACCTCTACTAAAAGACCAGCAACGGCAGCAGCTCCCATACTGGAATCAAATGTCTGTCGAAGTCCTTAAATTTTGCTGAACTAAATTATTAAGTACACAATACACAATACACGCGAATAAGAGTACAATTATTTATTACACTCCGATATACCTATTACGCTGACATTATACACTTGGGTCTTTTCAATGTAAAACAAATTTACAAAATACAATGTTAAAGGATCATAAACTTTATTCTCACACCAAAATAAAAAGCGTACTTATAGCAATAATCTAACAACAAACAACGAGAGGTTAAGTCTTTGTCGACGTGATCGCTGTACTGAACGTAGGAGCATACCGCCGCCGTGAGGCGTGCCGCTGTAAGTGTTCACGTAAGGTTAGTGCCGATTCGCAGTTCGTAGCGTGTATAAGCCGCTTGCCACCATTGCCGCAGATCTACGATTTATATATTTAGCAGCAAGACGTAGAAGCGCAAGTACAATTATTTATTGTCAGCTATTCTGAATAAGTAAGTAGTTACGTTATACGTTATTAACATTACAATTTATATTCAACATTTAAAATTTTTTTCTAGTTTTTTTCTATATCATTCCTGTGAGACGTGCACATTCGCTGCAGCTGCAGGTAATGTTACAATATATGCAGCATCATACCCTCTTCGCAAGAGGTTAAATCATGAGACTGGGCAAACGAGGCCATGAAAAGTTTCTCAGCATGTGGCACGATTTAACCAAATGTTTAAACAACATGGTACCAGTTACAGAGGATGTTAAAGGCTAGCAAAAACCATGGAAGAATCTGAGATTGGCTTGCAAAAAAAGACTGTGTACTTCACGCAATTGAAGCGCACAGAAAATATAGAAGTTTCAGCTGAGCCATTAACTGTGTTTGAAGAGCGAATTTGTGCCATTTTTGGGAAACATGATACTGGCCTGAGCGTCTACCCCGAATTTGGCTTCCATAAAACATTAGTCAGAGAAGATGCTGAGTGAATAAAATCTAAATAAATTAATTTTAAAATTCGGAGAGCAACGCGTGATCACGTGATATGACCAACGGTTTTTTAGTGGTGAAAAAGCGAATTTGAAAACCGCGATATACGTCTCGAGCGTATATCTCTGCTTCAGCTCGAGGTGTGCGCTTCGGTTCTACAGTCCCTTTGAGTCCCGGATATTAATTAATTATTTATCCTAGTTTTTTAATTGAAAAAATGTGGCAACAACCGTAAGAAATATTTTAAAATGTATTCGCTTTTAATTAATATAATATTTACTACTTTATAATTTCAGAGAGAAGAAAAAAAGAGACAGGCCTATGAAAGAGCAGATTCAAGCGTTAATAGAATATGTTCAGAACAATCCTGAAATGATTCCAGGTAATACAACGCTAAATGATTGTCGTTTATGGAATGACCTCAGTAAACAATTGAACAATTTGCTGGGAGGCACAGTGAGGGAAACAAAAGCTTGGGTAATGGTACGTACGAACAAATCTTGTTTAATGTATTTAATATTAATTTTTATTACATAAATAAATATTAAGTTAATATTCGTTTTATTTTAGTGCTGGAAGGACATGTGGATCTTACAATAAGTAAAAAAATCAAGCAAACAAATAATTTGTTGCTAATTTTTTAAATTTCTTACTAATTTTTTCAATATTTTAATTTATTTTTATGGATTTCAGGTGCTACTGCAGACACTCATGCTGCAATAAGCAGTGTTCACAAGCAAACTTCTTTTATTGAAACTTGTTCGAAGTTGCTTATACAGTGCTTTGAAAAACAAAACGCAATTATTGAAGATGGGTTAAAAGAAATTTCAAGAAGCATTGTGAATGCTTTCACAAAACCACTAATTGAAAATGAAGAAAAAATTAAACAAGAGGACTACACTCTAGTTAATGTTTACGATAAAGATACCTTGTCATACGAAGACTCTCATGGCAATCAGCATACTATGTCGGAGGAAGTGGAAGAAAAGAATGGAGAAGACAAGATAAATGAATTAAAAGAAGATGATGATACTGGAGAGGTAAGTAATACAATAATGTCTTTAAATACAATATTTATTATTGAAATGTAATGTATTACATACAATTTTTCAGTTCACTCCCAAATGGGAAGATTACTAATTTCAACAAATAATAACTACAACTACTAATTTTTCAGGGTTATATTCCTGTGAAGTGAAGTGTCGCAAAATTCATTTGACTTCAGGTCAAAAAATAGATTCATTCATATTTTTTTTAATTTTCAAAATATTGAATATTTTATAACATTTATGCTGTATTTAACCTTGCAAACCAAGTTTTGTAATGTTTCTGATAAAATAAATTAGTCTGTCATGATTTTCATTTGAATGTATTACAACTTACTTTTTAAAATTGAAGTAAAAAAAAACCACAAACATGTTCACATAGAATTTCCTAAATCATTAGGCATTTCATGACTTTCTGCATTCACATTATTTACAGATTCTTGTTTAATATTTATACTTGTATCAACAATCAGTCTAGTGTAAGAACACTGCGTGACAGACGAGGTTAGTAACTGTAGCAAGAGCAGCAAGACAAAGAGAAAAAAAATCGCACGCCACTCGTGTGTTTTCGTAACCCGGCGTATATAGTGGCATCCGTATTGCAAAAAAAGGAAAACGTTTGCTTAAAAAATAAAGGTAAGTGAAAATGCTTGTTAAGTCCTGACTACCTCAACTAAATGCCTATAGTCAGGATTATTTGTAGTAATAAAAATCTAGCGATTATAAGTACCTAACTCTCTCAAATAAATATATTTCCTATGAGAACAAAATCGGAACTTACCTTGTTTGAACTTATGACGTTGGATAGTCCTTTATTATTCAAGAAGAATTGTTGCAGGTCCAGTTAATTCAGATTTCAACGTACAGGTTTTTAGGATTTAATTAAATTATTCCACACAATAAAAGTATACTATTATTTACTATATTTATTTTCTAACAAAACTTTAAAAACAGGAACACAACTTAAAAGTATGTAAACCGTAATAAGTTACAACAATGAATTTTAAATAATCAAAACTCCGCCAATCTTGACTGCCTAATTGAGGGCTTTGCGTCTCTTTTAAGCACTAAACTTAATTTACAAATTTACAACATTATTGAATATTAATTATTAAACATTTTGTAATTTTACATACAATAACGCGATCCTTCATAAGTATAACGCTTAGTCTGCGTTTCGCAAGCTCAGCGTCAGCTGAGCTCTTACTTTTGAAAGTGTGACAATTAACGAAACTCATGCATTGACATAATCAATGCTGTCATTTGAATTTTGAAATGACTGTTTCTTGTTTCAAAATAAATAACGTCATAAGACGTTACACCTCAGGGCCTAAGACATTGTAAAGAATTTGCAATGTAATCAACACTTCAAAATTCAAACGTCGCACTTACAAAGTAACCTCCTTATAGTTATGCTAAATAAACTGTTTTGTGGCTATAAAACGCAAAATATCCTATGTGAAATGTACAGTTCAATTTGTAATAACAATATGTATAATTTCCCTCAAAAGCGTCGTAGCGCCGTCTGCGTAAGTATTATATACAAAAAAGTAAAAATTTGATCTATTATACATTTAAATACTAATAATAACTTCATTATTTTTCACAGTTTCAGCTTTGGCAACACAGCCGCCAATGTAAGAAGGCAAAACGCACATCGAGTACTCCTCCTCCTGAACCTAGTGTTCAACAGCGCCGCTGGAGTTTCGTCTATGTAAAAATATTAAATAATAACATCCAAATTATTTTTATATTCATATATTAACCTTTGTTTTTTTTTAAATGCTTCTATTTCACTTTTCAGTTTCAGGATTAGATAAACACCCGATCTTGGCGCCAATGCGAACGACTTCGCAACGACCGACTTCAGGAAGGCACCAACGAACCTGCAGCCGACACATGGGGCATCGCAAGCCTCATGTTCTATGAATTAAAGGTGTATAATAATGCAACACACCGTGTTTATATCGAGATTTTCAAAGACTTTTACAATGTATATATCGGGCCAAAATTTGTGTCCCGATATGATTGTAACAATATATTTATATTCCTAAAATAAAACATTGTTATTTTTATTTTTTCCTTTTTCTTATACTTTCCTATTTTCCCTTC
The DNA here is from genome assembly GCA_018906965.1 of Philotrypesis tridentata. NCBI lineage: Eukaryota > Metazoa > Arthropoda > Insecta > Hymenoptera > Pteromalidae > Philotrypesis > Philotrypesis tridentata. The sequence continues at coordinate 36,629 of JACCIB010000929.1, read as the reverse complement.
ACAAAGAAACAAAAGAAAATTACATCCTGGATGTAATTCCCTCGGCGCCTAAAACAATGTCCGGTAACATTAAAATTACTTATAAAAATATACATACACAAAAAAAAGAAAAATAAACATTTAAGAAGTACTAATCTAAAGTTAAGGAAAAAATACTACATTTCCTCTGTGAACTTAAGTTTTTGTCAGGTAAAAGTGCAGGTAACCGATCAGGAATAGGTGGAGGTTGTCTTCGAATAAAAGATGTATCTTCTATTGCATTTTTAATAGGCCTCGAAATTATTCGTGGGCTATCAATCTTAATTTCCTCTAAAATAATACCATCATCATTATTATTATTATACTCTTTTTTACACCTCTTAAAATCTTTTGCATCTGTTCTTTGTAATGACAAAAACAGATGCGTTATAGAGCTAAATATTGCTCCAAATAAATGTATAGACCATCCATAAATAGCGTGTAACGCATACCCTCTAATAATAGTATCAATAGTTACTTTCATTATATTTAAAATAATTAAAATCATAATTATTACCGATGATAATGATCCCCATGTTGTCAATTTATCAATAATTTTTCTCCAAGTATTTTCAGCAATGTGAGTCAGAGTATTCTCCGACAAGATGTTTTCCCCTGTAGATTGTCCAGCTACATCCATTGCAACGATATTTAACAAGGCCACTTTTTCCATAGGAAACATCAATTGTTGCTGCAATGAATCTAGATCTTCTTGTGCATAAACTCCATTTGTAGCTAAATTATCCACTGATTTAAACTGCAATCTTATCTCTGTATCTGGTTTCAGAGTATTCGGTGATCCGATTACTACTGGTTTGGGTGTTAACTTAATCCAATTTTCTTCAATTTTATAAAATGTAGGAATAACAGAATTACAATCAACCTGCATACCCTTCTTAATTAAAATATGCGTCTTAGGTGTTAAAAACCACGTTTCCTTTCTAACCGAAACTGGTAATTGATTATAACATTGTTTTAGATGTAAAATCTTAACAGTTTTTGGTATACATTTAATTAAATGTACAGCCTCACCAGCTAATTTTGCAATATAACCAGGTTTTTTCATAATATTGTAAGCAAATTTATTTGGAGAAATGGAAGCAATGGATAAGGAATTTTGGATAACTTTTCTTTCAAGTTCGCATTTTTCCCTAATTAAATTGATATATAAATCATTAATTTGACTTCTTAAATTTCTTTCAACATAAACAAATTTAGAATTTACATAAGTAAAAATATCTAAATTAAACTTATTAACATCTACAAAAGCAGAATCTGCATCATAATAATAAGCATTTATATTAGTATCCTTTTCAAAAATAAATAATTTTGGATGTTCAGTACGAATAAGTAATCTATCACAATGCAATTCTGTATTTTTTATCGCCAAAGCAAAAGTAATTTCCTTAAAATTAACCGAAAACACTATTTCCTTATTCTTAACACTAGAGTATTTAGTAGCTATTCCCTTAAATAATATATCATACTTATTTTTAAAACAATCACCTTGCGGTAAAACGTCCCAAAAAGTAAAACCACCTTCAATATCCATACAATGTTTATCAGAAAATTTACAAACTACTCCTGAACTTAACATTAATTTATCTGCATTTAAATTTATTTTCGCATTATTTTGCATTAACGTTATTTTAATTAAACCATGAACAAAAACTTTATTCCATGAACCAAAACTATCCGCATAAGAAGCACCTGAACAAGATTTTCCGGCTGCACTTCCCGCAAAATCTATACCTTTTGATGTAGTTGAATTCATCTTTAAATCTGCTATAATATGCGCCTCATCATATTTAAAAATTCCCGTTTCATGAATAGATTTACATTGTTCATGACTTATTTCTTTAATATATTGTTGTTCTGAATTTTCCGTAGGTATTAAATGACCAAATATTCCGCATTCAAAAACTGTTCGATGAATTTCAATTTTACATTGAATAATTGAAACTAATCGAAAATCAGCTATTTGTATTAATCCTATAGCAACATTAGTAGAATTTACTTGCTCATCTTGAAAATCACATTCTCCAGAATCCAGTAATGAATATGTTGTTATATTAGGCGAAGAGGAACCACAATCATATCCTATGATTGCTCTATTTAATTTGAAACACAGTATGAAAATAATAAAATGGATGATCAACATTTTCCTCCTAAAACAAACAAAATATATTAGTTTTTCTTTTTATACATTATTAATTTATTCGCATGAACTGTATTTGATTTTCCATTTTTATCTATTACAATATTATTATTATCTAACACCTCAATAATTTCAAAAGGACCAATATTTTGATTTTTTTCCAGTTTTCCTGGTTTTGGTTCTTTTACCAGCCAAACTTTATCACCTTTTTCAAAAGTTACTGGATTTATATATCTATCATAATATTTCTTTGATTTTTCTTTTGAAATTATTAAATTTTCCCTTGCTAACTCAGCAATGTCCTTCATATTCCTAATTAAATTTGCTAAATAATCATTGAACGATGGAATTCGTTCAGAAATTTTCAAAGGTTCGCTTGAAGGTAAACGAGGTGGATAAGCAAATACTAATTCATACGGTGTAAATTTATGCGCACTATGCACACTTGTATTATAATGAAATTGCGCTAATTCCAATAAATCATCCCACATAATTTTTTTTGTAGAGAAATTCTTTAAATATTCACATAAAGAATGATGAGCCCTCTCCAACGAGCCATTGGATTGAGGCGAAAAAGCAGTTGTTTCAATTTTTGAAAATTTAAATCGTTTTGCTACTGCTTCCAAAGTTTACTAGTAAAATTTGCACCCCTATCTGTTAATACTATTTTAGGAGAACTAAAGATACAAATAAATCTTTTAATAAATGCATCCGCGACAGTTTCTGCAGTTTGATCCTGTAACGGAACTACCACTAAATATTTGGAGAGTAGATCTTGAATAGTTAAAATATATTTATTATTATTCCTAGTTATATTTAGAGGACCAACAATATCCATTGCAACCTTGTCAAATGTTTTAATTGGTGTATCTGTGATCACCATTGGCTGCCTAGTTTTTACTCTTTTCAACTTATTTCTTTGACAATCATCACAATTTTTTATTCTATTTTCAATATCAGTTTTTAAATTTCCCCAAAAATATTTACTCCTTATTCTATTGTACGTTCTGTTCACACCTGAATGACCCCCAATAGTACTAGAATGATTTTCTTGAAATATTTTATCTCTATGATGTATATCTACATATTCTATATAAGTTAAACAAATAATTATTTTTATCTCACTATTTTTAAAAACTTCAAATAAAATGTCATCAATATCAACCCAATTTAAATTAATTATTTGCAAATCTTTAGAAATACTGAAACTATATATTTGTTTATTTAACATAATTTGTTTTTGTGAACTAAAAATTTTATAAATATTATTTTTAAGAATTTTTGCTGATTGACCTACATCTATGCATAATACAAATACTTTATAAATGTTTAAATCAATGATTTCAATATCATTCACAATTCCCTTGAAAGTAATATTAAACTTGTCTATAAATCTACTTGTACTTTTATCTAATGCTTGTTTATTTTTATCTATAAAATGTACTAAATTATCTTTTCTAAATTCAATAGATTTTTTTGTGAATACCATATTTTCAAATTTATTTTCATTTTGCTTTACTTTTTCTTGATTTTTGAATATTATATTTCTATCCTTCTTTCGTCTGTAAAATTTCTTTGCTTTTTGTTTAATACGATCCTCATTTAATTTTTGAATTTTCATATCATTAGTCAAATTTTCTTTATTAGTAACTTTTTCTAACTCTTTTGCTTTTTGAGCTCTTGTAATAACATTTATTTGACTATTTTCTATAGGATTTCTAGATAATGCATCTGCATTAGTATTTACTTTACCCGGTTTATAAATAATTTCATAATCATAATCTAATAACTTTAAACGCCACCTTTGAACTCGCGAATTTTTATCTGCAGATCTAAATGATAACAGTGGTTTATAATCTGTAATTATATAAAATTTATTCCCATAAATATAATTTCTAAATGTTTTTACTGCAAACATAATTGCTAATGCTTCCCTTTCATAAGTATGATAATTTTTCTCCGCCGCTTTCAAAACCCTTGAGGCAAAGGCAATTGGCCTATCTTCCCCAATATTCCCTTGAGAAAGGACACACCCAATAGCATAGCCGGACGCATCGACACTAATAATAAAAGGTTTATTCATATCCAGAAATTGTAAAACTGGTGCTACACTTAATGCTCTCTTTAATTGATCAAACGCTTTTTGTCTGACCTCATTCCAAACAAATTTTTCCTCTTTTTTCAAAAGCTGAATTATTGGTTTTGCTATGTCTGCAAAATTATCAATAAAACGCGTATAATAACCTGCCAAACCTAAAAATTCTCGAATATTTTTTACCGTTTTAGGAACTGGAAATTTATTTATAGCTTCGACCTTTTTTGGATCAGTTCTGATACCATTTTCACTAATCAAATGCCCTAAAAATTCTACCTCTTTTTGAAAAAACTTACATTTACTCGTTTCTAACCTCAACCCTGCTTCCCTTAGTTTTTCAGCAATCAAATTAAACCGTTCATTATGTTCCTCGATTGAATTCGCTACAATAATAATATCATCAATGTAAACAAAACAAAATCCTTTTTCTAACAAATCACCAAGTACCGAATTTAGAATTCTCTGAAAAACCCTAGGACTATTAATTAAACCAAAGGGAAGTACCTTAAATTCAAATCTTCCTAAGGGATGCACACTAAAGGCTGTCTTATGAATGTCTGATTCTTTCATTCTTACTTGATGAAAACCTGATACCATATCTATTGTAGTAAAATACTTGTTTTTACCTATACTATCAAAAATTTCAGTGATATTAGGCAAAAGATAAGGATCTGGAATAGTTTTAGCATTTAATTTTCTGTAATCAATTACTAATCTCCATTTTTTTACCATCTTTAGTTACACCTTTTTTAGGAACAACAAAAGCAGGTGCATTAAATGCGCTAGTAGATGATCTTACTAAATTATTTAATATTAATTTTTTAGTTTCAGCTATAGCGATTTGTTTTAAATTATATTCTAACGGAAATTGTTTAACATAAACTGGCTTTTCATCTGTTAAATTAATTGCATGTTCTTCAATATTACAAATACCAAATTTTTCACCCTCTAACCAATAAATATCACTATTTTTTACTATTAAACTTTCAATAATCCTTTTCTTTTTATTAGACAAATGACTTAAATCAACAGTGTTTTTCAATAATTGTTGTCTTTTCTTTTCATTAAGATTTTCATTACATATCATATCAATTTCATTTTCTGTACTTAAAGAAATAGAACCATAATGTAAAGTCTCCTCATCTTTTGGTAATTCCAAATTGAAATTTCCTATAAAATTTTCAGGCATATCTTCAATATCAAATGTTAGAAAATTTATTGAGCTTTGTAATTTACATAATTTTCCATTAGAATCTAATTTAACAGTATCTTTAAGTATCTCACAAAATGTTGGATAATCATAATCAATAAATTCTTCATCTAAATCAATCTCAAATTTCCTTAAACAAGTATTTATATTACCAATAAAACTTTCAATATTTATTTTGGAATCATTCAAATATTCAATCAAATTGCTTTTATCATTCTCAATTTTAAAATCATTCACTTTCATTGCACTCAAGTTATCATTTATTTCACTAACTGTATTTAATATATACTTCAAATCTTTATGTAAATTAATTTTCGGATGAATTTTAAAAATAGAATCATTTTCACTATGATTTCTTAAATCAGAATTTGTAATAATAGAACTTTCAACATATTTATTTACAACTAAAGTTACTTTCCGTTAAGTTAAAGTTTAGTTAGAAAATTCACACTCTTCAAACATTATTGTAGTAATAGCTTCTTTTACTTCCTGTTTAGGAATTATATGTGTATTAATATGATATTTATTAATTATTGATTTTAATTGAAATTTTTGCCCATTAATATCCAAATAACCTTTATCTAATCTTAATTTTTGTTGTAATAAAGCTTTAATTCCCAAAATTCCATCAAATGGAATAGAGAACTCATCTGGTGCAACATGAAAATCAAAATATATATTATTAATGGGAAATTTAATCAAACCTAAAGTTCTCAAAGCATTATCAGTAATTGCTGATATTAGGATTTTATTATCAGTATCTATTTCCCTAGATAATAATGTGTTATTCTTAATAATATTTAATTGAGCACCACTATCTATTAATAACTTAAAAATAGCCTTAGAATTTACATCTTGCACTTCAATATATTGTAATAAATTTTCTAGCTTTAAAACATAATTTTGAGCTATATTCTCTAAGTAATCTCTCTCACTCATTTTCAGTATTTTATTTATTTCAGAAATTTTATCTCTGTTTACTTCAATTTGGAACGATTTATCTGCTAAATCCCTTCTCACGCGTTCCTTCCCGGAAGAGATTTGAAGTTTCCCTGCTTTCTAAAACAATTTTCAACAGTATGACCAATACCTTTACATTCTGAACAAACGTTTCCCTTTTTCTGTTCTAAAATTTTAATTTTCTCACAATTACTAACAGTATGGCCTATTTGGGAACAAAATGCACATTTTTCTTCCACCGTTGATGTCAAAGCCTGTAATTTTCTACAATCTTTTAGGAGGATACCTGGCTCTCACCCAGGAGGCTCGGGTTCGATTCCCGGTATCGGAACCAAATTGTTAAGTCCTGACTACCTCAACTAAATGCCTATAGTCAGGATTATTTGTAGTAATAAAAATCTAGCGATTATAAGTACCTAACTCTCTCAAATAAATATATTTCCTATGAGAACAAAATCGGAACTTACCTTGTTTGAACTTATGACGTTGGATAGTCCTTTATTATTCAAGAAGAATTGTTGCAGGTCCAGTTAATTCAGATTTCAACGTACAGGTTTTTAGGATTTAATTAAATTATTCCACACAATAAAAGTATACTATTATTTACTATATTTATTTTCTAACAAAACTTTAAAAACAGTAACACAACTAAAAAGTATGTAAACCGTAATAAGTTACAACAATGAATTTTAAATAATCAAAACTCCGCCAATTTTCGAACCGGCGTGGACGGAGTCGATACAAAATCTTGACTGCCTAATTGAGGGCTTTGCGTCTCTTTTAAGCACTAAACTTAATTTACAAATTTACAACATTATTGAATATTAATTATTAAACATTTTGTAATTTTACATACAATAACGCGATCTTTCAAAAGTATAACGCTTAGTCTGCGCTTCGCAAGCTCAGCGTCAGCTGAGCTCTTACTTTTGAAAGTATGACAATTAACGAAACTCATGCATTGACATAATCAATGCTGTCATTTGAATTTTGAAATGACTGTTTCTTGTTTCAAAATAAATAACGTCATAAGACGTAACATGCTAATAATATTAGATAATCAGAAAACATTGCTCACGAAAAAATAAAGTTTAAGAAATTTTTTAGGTTACAAGTAGGGTATGTGTTTAGTTTACATATTGTGGGTTATACAGTAGTATACCTCATGCTATTTTTAAATCACTAGTTTCTTTATAACATAATGAACTTATTTTTTATCTATTTATCTTTATCAATAGTCAAGCACTAATTGCTTGTAGTCGAAAGACGAAAATCATAGTTTCTCACAGAATTTTTAATTATATGAGATTTTCTCAATTTTTCAGTTCATCATAGGCTGCATATGGTGAAAAATGAAATCAGGAGTCACACAAAGGACAAACAAAAGCAAACATTCCAGCTGTATCCACAGTAAACCTAATCAACCCAATCAGTATCATCAACCTTATCATTGAAATCATTCAGCATAATCATCAAGGGGCGCGGTAGCGCCTCGATGGCAAGTATAAGGTACGTCAGTACGTACGCCGCCGTCGAGTGCTAGCCAGACACTATATACGTTGAATTGGCCCTGTTGGAAACTTGTCGTTCAGTTTTCTTGACATCGACAGCTTTGTTTCTCACACATGAGCACTTAAATGAAAGCTTGCGAAAAAACTAACAAAATCACATCAGGATCATATATTGTGAAATTGCCTATATCAAAAGTTATTGTGAAGTGAAAGTTCGGACCCCTCATTTCTTTTCGCGAGAGAAAACTGAACAATTAATGTAATTCCGGTTACGTCAGAGCTACGTACTTCCGTAATATATATAGATCATCATGTATATATATTATACTTATACACGTAGTATTGCATATACAGTTTATGTGTGCAGACAAGCAGACACTAAGTGTATTTACATTTTAATAATTTAAGATTTTATTTTTAAACAATATACATGTAGTGTTAAAGAATATATATACTTGATATGTTTTATGATGTTACAATAAATAACTAGTGAAGTGATTTATTATTTTGAAAACAATACGGATATTAATTAAGACATGACTAATAGGCTAGAATTAGATAAGTATTTAGTTTTACTTTTTTTATAAATCTTACATAATATAATGAAAGATTTTGTGAACTGATTCTTTGTTAAATTAATGTTCTCTTTTATTTTTCAGGTTTTATTGGATTGAAAGGCATACAACTATCAGGATGCATTTTCTTGTGATGTGACAAGCTAGTGAAGTGTAAAGTATTTAATGATTCATCTTTCAAGAAAGTTTACGTTGTTGAAGTGAATATGTAACTTTTTCTATCGTCTCCTGGGTTCACCTTTCAAGCAAGTTTCTACATTCTTGAAGTGGATGTGTAATTTTTTCCATCGTCTCCTGGGAGGTAGACTCTCAGGCTATTCGTCGAAAGGGATCCTGATGAGAAGCTAGTGAAAGTGTTGTATTTTCATCATCCAAGAATCAAAGAAAATTTATACAGAATTTCCAGTTTATATAATTTTCTTGTGATGTGACAAGTTGGTTAAGTGTTAGGATTATATTCAATCTTCCACGCAAGAAAGTTTCTACAATTGTGGAAGTGCTTATGAACAATTATTAAATTTTCCTATCGCCTCCTGGGAGATAGACTCTCAGGCTATACGTCGAAAGGGATCCTTACAAATAGCTAGTGTGTTTTATTTTCTTGGTTCAAGAATCGAAGAAAGTTTCAACATAGACAATATTCAGTATAAGGAAAAAATTGTCTTGTATTGTGAGAAGCTAGTGAAGTGTCAAGAATATGCATCGCTCATGCATGAAAGTTTCTAAGTTGTTTAAGTGTATATGAATAATTCATAACTTTTCCTATCGTCTCCTGGGAGGTAGACTCTCAGGCTATTCGTCGAAAGGGATCCTGATGAGAAGCTAGTGAAAGTGTTATATTTTTATGGTCCAATAATCAAAGAAAATATAATTTTCTTGTGATGTGACAAGTTGGTTGATTGTTACGATTATATTCAATCCTCCACGCAAGAAAGTTTCTACAATTGTGGAAATGCTTATGTTAACTTTTCCTATCGTCTCCTGGGAGATAGACTCTCAGGCTGTACGTCGAAAAGAATTCTTATGAATAGATAGTAAAAGTGTTTTATTTTCTTGGTTCAGAGAATATTCAGTTTATATAAGGAAAAAATTGTCTTGTATTGTGAGAAACTAGTGAAGTGTCAAGAATATGCATCGCTCATGCATGAAAGTTTCTAAGTTGTTTAAGTGTATATGAATAATTCATAACTTTTCCTATCGTCTCCTGGGAGGTAGACTCTCAGGCTATTCGTCGAAAGGGATCCTGATGAGAAGCTAGTGAAAGTGTTGTATTTTTATGGTTCAAGAATCAAAGAAAATTTATACAGAATTTCCTGTTTATATAATTTTCTTGTGATGTGACAAGTTGGTTGAGTGTTACGATTATATTCAATCTTCCACGCAAGAAAGTTTCTACAATTGTGGAAGTGCTTATGTTAACTTTTCCTATCGTCTCCTGGGAGATAGACTCTGAGGCTGTACGTCAAAAAGAATTCTTATGAATAGATAGTAAAAGTGTTTTATTTTCTTGGTTCAGAGAATATTCAGTTTATATAAGGAAGAAATTATTTTCTATTGTGAGAAGCTAGTGAAGTGTCAAGAATATGCATCGCTCATGCATGAAAGTTTCTAAGTTGTTTAAGTGTATATGAATAGTTTATAACTTTTCCTATCGTCTCCTGGGAGGTAGACTCTCAGGCTGTTCGTCGAAAGGGATTCTTATGAATAGCTAGAGAAAGTGTTTTATTTTGTTTTTAAATTACCGTCAATATTTCCTAAAAATTTTTTAAATTGTTCCAAAGTCTAATTTTGGTACATTTATGCATTTATTAGAGAGAGATGGAACGATAGTTCCTTCTGCTAGAGCTTAATTTGCTCTGTCTTCAAAAATATTTTTTAAAAATTATTTTTAAATGAAACTAAATAAAAATGATTAATGAGCATGGATGTATTGATTATAATTAATGGTTTATTGACTTTTATATAAGTCAAATAACCTTGAAACTATTACATATGGAGTATATGGCACCCGGGTGCGCTTTTCAAAGTATAAAATCTTGATTAGTTTATTTTAATTATTATAAATGTTAAAACTGAATGTATAGGTATATTCTATAGTATTTTTATAATGTCGTGCAACAAAATTTCTCTGGATTACGCTAATATTTCACTGTTTTACCTACATTTTTTTAACAAGTCATTTTTAATAAACTTGTGCTTTTTAATAAATGAGCTGTTATATTTATTTCTCACAGAGAAACCAAGACCTGTGATATTCTGGGACTTTCACAGGCTCTTTTATAATGAGTTAAGCTATCTTTTCAAATGTTTGTGTCTTCGATATTGATGATCGATCAAGCTGAACAATTGTTTTTAAGGCTTAAAAGGTTTATACGTAGAATCACTCAGAAGCATTTTGGTCACTCTGAAAATTAAAAATAACTAAGTTTTCGTTAAACATACCAATCAGAGGGATATCATGAGAAATTTGAAGTTTACCATATAGACCAATTTCAAAATAATCATCATATAAGGCATTCAAAATCGAAGAGCTAAAAATTGGTCTAGACGATTAACTTTAAATTTCATATGCTATCCCTCTGATTGATTTGCTCAATTCAAAAATAGTTATTTTTAATTTTCAGAATGCCCAGAGTTCAGGCAGTTTCCAGAATGTGGGTTGAGCGTCTCTTTTCCTAAAAGGTAAAAAGATCATACAAGTTTTCAAGCCCACTACTTAGAGGGATAGTATAAGAATTTTGAAGATGGTATAGTTTAGCAGTATTGAGATAATCAGAGATTAGAAATTTCAAAATTCAATAATTCAAAACTGCTCAGCCGTATCAACTGGAAAATTCTTAGATTATCCCTCTAAGTGACTGGCTTGACAATTTATATTATCTATATGCATTCAACAGATCATAACGGAATGGAATTTTTTGGCCATGCCTGGTTAGGTCACTCTAAGCCGAAGAAAGCAAAAAATATACTGGTTTTATGCACGAAGGCAAAGTATATGAATTTAACGTTTGTCCTTTTGGCACCAGTGTAAGTACCTCAGCATTAGTGAGAGGCTTAGATTTTGCTATCAGAGGACTCGGTAAAAACATAATAAATTTTGTAGATGATTTATTATGTATCTCCGGATCAGAAGAAGCTCATTTAGTGCATCTTGAAAAATTGTTTAAAAGACTAGAAGAGTATAATTTCACTCTTAGTCTTAAAAAGACACATTTCTTTAGACAAGAAATTGATTTTCTTGGCTTTACGCTTACTCCTGAAGGAATAAAAGCTCAGGAAGCAAAGCTTCAATTAATAAGAGAATTTCCAATACCTAGAAACCATAGACAATTAAAAGGTTTTCTTGGTTTGGTAAATTTTTATGGTAGAATGGTTGATAAGTTTGCATATGCAATGGAACCATTACTTAGATTACTAAGAGTAAAAAAGTGGGGGTGGGGGGACAAAGAGAATGAAGCATTTCAAAATGTTAAACAGTTATTTTTGGAAAATGCTACTTTGTCTCATCCTGATCCTACGAAACCTTATATATTGAGAACAGATAGTAGTGATTTTGCGATATCAGGTGCTCTGTCTCAATTAGATGAAAATGGAGTGGAAAAAGTCATAAAGTTCGTTAGTCGTACTTTAAAAGGCAGCGAATTGGCTTATTTCACTACTGAAAAAGAGCTTCTTGCAATTGTTTTTTGTATAATGAAGTTAGACGATTATTTAAGAATGGCGAAAGTGCAGGTGAAAACTGATCACCAAGCACTGATTTATATCTTTAATTGCCGGTTTACCAGTGCGAGAATACGCAGATGGGTAATGGCAATACAAGACTACGATCTTCATTTTGAACATGTAAAAGGGAAAGACAATGTCGTGCCTGATTTATTATCAAGGCATCCCGATTACATGAGCACGGTAAGAAACAAGCCTGGAGAGATTGTAATCTCGGCTGTTGATAGAAGAAGAAAACTGAGTAAAGAAATGATTTCAGTTTTTAAGAATTTTAAAACTCATCAAGAAGAAGATGAGAAAATTCAGCAAATGAAAGCTAAAGCTGTACCAGTTTTAGACAAAATTCCAAATAAATATCTTAAAATGCCGACTTATATCGTGAAAGATGATTTGACTTATAAAAAAAATCGTTTTGAGCAGTATTTGTTGGTGATGCCAGAAAAGTTCGTAAGTAAATTCATTATAGAATTACATGAATTTTATGGTCATATTGGAACTAGAAAATTACAAAAAATGATACAAGAAGATTTTTATGTGAATAATTTAAAACATAAAATTTCGTACTTGTTATCTACCTGTGACTCGTGTCAAAGAAACAAAATTTCGACGAGGCCGAGCACTGCTAAAAGACAAACAATCATTCCAGAGAAGCCTGGTGATTTATTATCTGTGGATTTTTATGGTCCATTACCGACTTCTATTGCAGGGATGAAGTATATCTTTGCAACGATAGATGTTTTTAGCAAATTGGTAGTTTTATACCCGATAAAAAAAGCCAATACGTCTACTGTATTGAGGAAAATTTTTGAGCATTATATCAAAAATTTTGGAAAGCCAAAGAGAATCATGTGTGATCATGGTACTCAATTTACTTCTAAAAAATGGCAGCAAAAATTAGAAGAAGAAAATATACAATTAGTATACTCTTCTGTGCGCCATCCACAAGGAAATGTGGTAGAAAGAGTAAATCGAGAGCTTGGTCGATTTTTCAGAACGTTCGTTAGTGATAAACATACAGGATGGGCTCCGTATGTTAATATCATTCAATCAATAATTAACGAAACGTATCACGAAGCGACTGAGTACACGCCTCTGGAGTTACATTTAAATATAAAACCTAGTAGGGTGTGGAAAGTATGGATAAGAACTAATATCCATGTGGATGATTTAATACATGAAGAAAAAATATTCTTGGCAAGAGAAAGAATTAGAAAAAAGGGTGAAAAACGTAATGAAAAATTCGATAAGGAAAAGAAGCGTTTTTTCACAAAATATGAAATTGGAGATGAAGTACTTGTACGTGCAAATAATGTCTCAGATGCAGAGAATAGACAAATATCTAAATTTTTCTCGGTATATGAGGGGCCGTACGAAGTACAAAGGTAAATAGGTGAAGATACCTATTTTTTAATCGATAGGGAGACACAAAATGAGAGAGGAAGATTTCACGCGGACGACTTGAAAAAGTACAAGCGTCGTGTAGAAATTTAAACGGCGAGAGTCGAGCTACGCTCGCGCTGAAACTCTTCTATGAGTTGCATGAGTTGAAGAGAGAGAGAAAAATAACAGACTGGCGCTCTTACTCGCTCGCATTGTAAAGCTATCACCTGTTTGTATACACACAATCAGGTGATCAGTTTGGTTTTTTTTTTCTTCCTCTATTCGTGGTGATTTGCACGAGAGAGGAGAGATTCATGGATTTAAATATTAGATGTTTAAAAATTAAGATAATTTATTTAAACCAAGTCCTGATTTATTTATGGGATGGTTTAAATCATTAGATGTTAAAAACTAGAGAATAGTAAAGATTTTAAGTTAGATGTAAGATTTTGAGTTTTTAAAATTATTTAGATGTTTTTAATGAAATAAACACTCTAGTCTTGATTAATACATAAGGATAGAGTGTATTTTAAATAAATGAGATGTTTTATTTTAATTAGTATTACTTATTCAGAGGAAACAGAGTAACTTCGTTAAAAGTGCTCTGATTTTGATTTTAAAAAATGAAAAAAAAATCGGATAAATTTTGCTTGAAATTGCAAAATTTCAATTTATTTCGATTTATTATAATTACTAATTGTTGGAAGTAGCAACAATTAGTAATTTTAGATGAAAAAATTTTTTTTCCCGAGGTGGGATTGAACCGGCGACCTTTGGGTTCGAAGGCACGCACGCTGGCGCGGAGCCATCATGCCATATACTTGTACTCGGAAAAATCTTAGTCAAGTGTTAGATTGGCGGTGGAAATTTTTTTTTTTTTTGTTTCTTTTGCATTTTTGTGGACCTCCTGAAGGCATTAATGGAGTGCTCTGCTGGTAATCATCTTTATCTCCTGAAAGCGTTGACGGAGTAATTTTTTTAATCCATAGGGCACAAATATGCCTATGTTGTATATTTATTTCCCAAAAGCGTTGCGGGAAAAATCACGCAGCATGTGTGGTTTTGCTGTTGTGAGTTAAGGTATCTTAAGAAGCAGTTGGAGGAATTTGCGATCGAATTGGAGCCAGAAGCGGCGAGGATGTTTTATCCAGCGAATCCACCAATACGACTGCTGTACGACCCGGAAGGAAGCAGTAGAAGAAATTATATTAAGTGTTTTTTTTTTATTTTTCTGTATATTTGTATTTTATGTGTGTGACAAAGTGGGGATTTCTGTTCATTTATTATTATTTACAATAGTAATAAATTAACAGAAGGGGACTATGTAACGGTCCTGTCAACGAAGATAGACCTTAATAGAAGCCCAAAGCCCTATGCCAAAGTGAGGCACCCCGAGCGTTAGTACCCACCCCGACACTGGGATGGCGTGTGAATCTCAATCCAGGTCCCGCCGATCATAGTAGGCATTCGGTCGATAACGTATCGATTCGAGTGCTTAGTACCTACCATTATCGACCCGAATGGTAAAACACGATGGTAAGAGTTTGTAGCACGGATTTATACACTGTTACCTCATTATAACACCTAAATATCAAACCCTAAGCCCAATTTAAACCGCAAATGCCCTTTTCTCCAAACACTTACTCTCAAACCCCGAATGGGGGGCAAAATACATATGCGACATCAACATTAGGATAATCATCGGCAGCGTTGGTTGAGTGGGTTAGATATTGGATTTGTAATCTTTTTGATCAAGGTTCGAGTCCCGGTACGATTTTTTTTTCTTTTTTGCTAATGCAGGTAAGCGGTTTTTTATGACATTAATTAATAAAATAATATTTTTTTATTGTAACCCAATTCTTTTTACAAGAAAGAAAATAATATATTTTTATAAATAACATATTAAGCAATTCATACTAAATTTAATGAACATATTGATTAATTTAATGATTTTTCTTTAAATAAGATTAAACATGTAATATTTTTATAGAGGAGTACTCAACTTAAAATTATTATCATGAATATTTGAATGTGATTTATTTTTAAAACTCAAAATTAGCATTTTCAAATATAAATTTGTATTGATTCGTTACAGAATAAAACAGATTTATTAATAAAATAATTTATTAATTAATAAGAAAATAAAGATAGTCTAACGAAAATGTATGTAATTGAAGCTATTCTTACTATACACCATTAAAAAATTGAGTAACTTTTCAAAAACAACATTTAAATTAGATTTAACTCACAAAAAATATCTGTGGCTTACAGGAAGAACCACTTAAGTGACATTTTCGTGTTTTCGAGAAAAAGCGATTTCAATGTTTGGAGTAATATGTAAGATCGAAATGTCAGAGAAAAGATCTAAGTATAATTGGCTCATTTGATTAGGTATCTGATACGGATACAACCGTAGTATTACATTTGTAAATAGTTTCTTTCTCGACGCCCAAGCTAAACAAATTACTCGAGTTAAGTGGTTCTGCGGGAACTTTGCAGATAAGTGGTTATACGGTCACTTTCTTTGAGGGCTCGTAACTAATGTAATTTGCGATTAAAAAGATTCGGGCGGGGCATATTTTTAAAGTTTAACTCATGCCCTTTCCAATGGTGTAATTAAAATTTTCGAAAATTGTTATTAACTATGAGAAAAAACGGTTTAAAGGAAAAAAGCATGGTTTTTCCACAATTTTTTGTTTTAATTCGAGATTTCAAGAACGTTTTCATTTGCAATGTATCTGGAACCCCTCTAACCAATGGGATAAATGTCCAAACCTAAAAGATACGTGATTTGGGGATTGATTTTGAACCTCGGTGTGGTCAAACTGGCGCATATTATAATTGAAAATTTTTTACGAAGATTTTTACGAATTTTTTATTCAGAAACCACAAACTTTTGGAAAAAATTTTCAAGAATAATAAGTTCTTAGAATCAGCTAAGGAATATGTATGAATATCAGTTGATGTCCTGCCTCGACCGGTGCCGCATTACCACCTTGGCACCGGTGAATCGTTCTGTTAAAAAAATTCTCGAGTTCTAGGCCCGCCATATGCGATTTTTCCTTTCCGTTCCTAATAATGTGAAAACACGAAAGTTGTTTTGCGAATTAGCCACTGAAGAGGGGATAAAAATATCCCGAAACGTTTGGCATTTTTTAAAATAAACAACTTGGCTCGAAGAGACGCATCAATTTTTATTCTACACTATTCCATCGTCGAGCGATAGAGTCATTATTAAACGAATATGTATGAATTTTATTAGAGCGATTCCAGTAATTTTTTTGTTTTTGCAAATTGAGAATTTTTGAAAAATTGAAAAACGTTAAAAAAAATTTTTTTTAATTTAAAAAAACCGACGAATACATCGGTATAGGTAATTAGATATATATTATACCGCTTTAATGTACTCCACACCGTGTATCTCGCACAAAAATAAAAAAAACAAGTGCACTTAAGTGGTTCTGCGGTAACATTTTTACGAGAGATGCAGTTAAGTGATTATGCAATCGGCTGGCATTTAAAATATTTGTGCATTTCGGAAATCCTACTATTGTACAATTAAAAAGGGTAGTAAGAGCACCTCGAATTCGACATAAAAAAATTTTTCGCAAAATGTCACTTAAGTGGTTCTTCCTGCAAGCCACAGATATTAATATTAATACTATTCATTGTAATAGTTTGAGTCACTCTTCAACAGGTTTCCACGCCACCAGGAGGTACTGTTGACAGCGCGTTGGACATTTTTTTATTTTTATTTGGAATGAATGCAAAAATATTTTACAAATAATTATTTATAATAAATAATTCATAATGATTCCAAATAAATGTCATAAAAAAACCACTTACCTGCATTGGCAAAAAAAAAAATTCGTGCCGGGACTCGAACCTTGATCAAAAAGATTACAAATCCAGTACGCAACCCACTCAACCAACACTACCAATGATTGTTTTAATGTTGATGTCGCATATGTATTTTGCCCCCCATTCGGGGCTTGAGAGTAAGGGTTTGGAGAAAAGGGCATTTGCGGTTTAAATTGGGCTAAAGGGTTTGATATTTAAGTGTTATAACGAGGTAACAGTGTATAATTGCGTGCGACGAACTGTTACCATCGTTTTATCATTCGGGTCGATAATGGTAGGTACTAAGTACTCGGATCGATACGTTATCGACCGAATGCCTACTATGATCGGCGGGACTTGGAACGAGATTCACACGCCATCCCGGTGTCGGGGTGGGTACTAACGCTCGGGGTGCCTCACTTTTGCATAGGGCTTTGGGCTTCTATTAAAGTCTATCTTCGTTGGTCCTGTCCCTTGCCGTGTAAATAGAAAGCGTTCCTTTATGTAAATAGTGCGCGTTGTCTAATGTATAGCGTTTGGAAGATTCGCGCCTTTTCTCGAGTTATACTCGTTCGTCTACTGTATGTGTGCGTCGGATGATTAGAGAGAGAGTGAGAGAGTGCGTGAGCGTAGATCAAGGTGTGACTGATTTGTTTCACCGTGTATTGTACGTGTTTTGAAATAAAAGCGGCGGTAAGACTCGTTCGAGGATTATTCGCTCGCTGACTTATATATTAGCGAGTTGAAATAAATAAAGCCTAGGTACGTGACAGCATAGACGAACCTGTGTATTTATTTTCTCTCTCCTTATTCCTCTCTATCCTGATCTAAGAACAACGAACCCTTACACTTTAATGTAAAAAAAACTCTTAATAACACTTATGCAGACAAAACCAAACTTTTATTAACATTCATACAGACAAAATAAAAATTCTTAGAGCTTACTCTAAAATTCAACTTTAATTTTCAAACTTCGACAACTCTTATGTAGTCGAAATTATAAATGCTGTATTCTATACAGTTATTTAATTATGGAAATTAAAGATAACACTTATATAGACAAAATACTAGTAGCTTTACTGCATACTCTTAAGATGTGTTGATATTATAATCGTCAGATCAACAAATAATATATCTTCTTTCCTCTTGTGAATAAGTGATCGAACACAAATACTGGAAGAATATGTGATACTTATAGATCAAGTTGGAAAACAAATAATTATGTTAGGATGAATGTCTTCTTTTACCTATTCAATGAGTTAATCACAATCACTCAAATCATGATGCTTATACATCAAGCTAAAAAATCCGAAACTCTCATGTATGAAAATATGAACGTGTAACCATCTTCGCGTTAAGGGTCTGTTGGACAGATTACCATTTCTTTAGTGTCACTTCTCCTTCGATTATCTATACCTTCGATTTGACATAAATTCTCATTTTAATTTTAAGAAAAGAAAGTTATGATATCAATAAATAAATTGGCAAGTTTTTTGTTATAAAAAGTAATTGTTTTCAAATAAATAAATAACCGATTAAATTGAGGAAGGATTATAAATATATGTGTTCATATAAACACTCAATCAAATTGCAGCATGTGAAAAGGTGGATAGCCTGTGAAAAGGTACAGTCGGGTACAATTAAAACTTTGAATAATTGCGACTGCTGCCACGTTCTGTACATGTAATAGAATGGTATGATGTTCTTACATGACATTATCACATGACAAATGTGCCCATAATATGTAGTAATATCATGTTTGTCTAAAATTATTATGTAATTTAACAAGATTGTTTCGCATCATGAAAACTTTTTCATTTATTTATGGAAGCTACGAGCGGATGTACAATCTACTCTACTTAGTAATTCAGTAAATGTATTGCTATCCTTATTTCATTCAAAATCTATGTCCAGGACGATTATATACAATTATATATGAGATTTAAATTCTCATTGATTTACATACATTAAAAAAAAAGGAACAAATTCTATCATGTAGAACGCAATTTTTTGACGGAAAAACTTGCCGCCCCGTCCTATCATAGATAATCGATGAACCACTAAATGTCAGTGTAATTAAGAATATCATAAAATTTTTAATATAGTTAATTTATCGTCCTATTATCCTATAATGCGTATACTCAAATCATTATATTAAACTGTGAGACCAATGGCCTCAAATAATAATAAACAATGGAATTTTTTAATTAAGTAAAGATTTTAATTAAGTAAAGATTTGAAACTAAAAGCTGTAAACTACATAAATATTGATTTAAAATTTTTAAACTTGATTTGTTTTCCAACTAGAGTCATAGAAATTTATTTTATAACATTTTTTTAATATGTAATAATAGTCACAATTATTTTTAATCAACTTCCCGCAATCTTCCGATAATACTATCAGAGGTTTGTAAAACATACATACAAATAACCAATAATGAGCTTAGAATGATTGCAAGATTAAGTTTGAATTCTTCAAAAATTGGTCAAGGACAGTAATAAATACATATAGAATGAAAAATCGATTCAGAGATTTTTTAACGGTGTTTCATTAACAAGTTAATTTGGTTAACCTTGCATAATTTGAAGATGGTATACATCGTTATCTATGATAGGACGGGGCGGCAAGTTTTTCCGTCAAAAAATTGCGTTCTACATGATAGAATTTGTTCCTGTTTTTTTTAAATGTATGTAAATCAACAGAATTTAAATCTCATATATAATTGTATATAATCGCCCTGGACATAGATTTTAAATGAAATAAGGATAGCAATACATTTACTGAATTACTAAGTAGAGTAGATTGTACATCCGCTCGTAGCTTCCATAAATAAATGAAAAAGTTTTCATGATGCGAAACAATCTTGTTAAATTACATAATAATTTTAGACAAACATGATATTACTACATATTATGGGCACATTTGTCATGTGATAATGTCATGTAAGAACATCATACCATTCTATTACATGTACAGAACGTGGTAGCAGTCGCAATTATTCAAAGTTTTAATTGTACCCGACTGTACCTTTTCACAGGCTATCCACCTTTTCACATGCTGCAATTTGATTGAGTGTTTATATGAACACATATATTTATAATCCTTCCTCAATTTAATCGGTTATTTATTTATTTGAAAACAATTACTTTTTATAACAAAAAACTTGCCAATTTATTTATTGATATCATAACTTTCTTTTCTTAAAATTAAAATGAGAATTTATGTCAAATCGAAGGTATAGATAATCGAAGGAGAAGTGACACTAAAGAAATGGTAATCTGTCCAACAGACCCTTAACGCGAAGATGGTTACACGTTCATATTTTCATACATGAGAGTTTCGCATTTTTTAGCTTGATGTATAAGCATCATGATTTGCACTCAAATCATGATTGTGATTAACCATTGAATAGGTAAAAGAAGACATTCATCCTAACATAATTATTTGTTTTCCAACTTGATCTATAAGTATCACATATTCTTCCAGTATTTGTGTTCGATCACTTATTCACAAGAGGAAAGAAGATATATTATTTGTTGATCTGACGATTATAATATCAACACGTCTTAAGAGTATGCAGTAAAGCTACTAGTATTTTGTCTATATAAGTGTTATCTTTAATTTCCATAATTAAATAACTGTATAGAATACAGCATTTATAATTTCGACTACATAAGAGTTGTCGAAGTTTGAAAATTAAAGTTGAATTTTAGAGTAATTAGCTCTAAGAATTTTTATTTTGTCTGTATGAATGTTAATAAAAGTTTGGTTTTGTCTGCTCATTATTTCAGATCAGTAAGTTCTCTTTTAGTATGGTTAGTTCTGAATGTGAGGGATGAATATAAGCATGCAATTTGTGCTGTGATTTTCTGTGGAGCTATGTATATCTCTTTTACTGCTCTGTCTATATACTTACCTTTTTTTCTGAAATTCTAGCAAAGCTCCCTATATGAGACTCAATAAAGAACAGTCAAATTTTGATATTGTTTATAGAAAATCATCCAGAGATGAATAATGAATTAAACGATAACAATCATTATCTATGGATGGATCCCATCATAAGGTTAAATAACTTTTAGGGAGGCATACGTAGGAATCTTAATGCATAGGTCGCCGTAAGTTCCATTTTATTTTTTTAATATAATTTTTGTTCTTTCCTTTTGAAGTTTTCAGACAAGTCGTACAGGATACTCGTGTTAGCTTTAGTTTGTCTAGAACTTATCTAAGTATAGTATCCTAAAGAAGAGGAATGAGGTCCTCGAAACCATAGGCTAGTTCTTCAAAAATAAAAATAATCAGCTGTTTTGATTTCTGTTTTTTTAGAACTGGAAAGATATAAGGAGTAGGGCGCTCAGCAAAAGAAAAGCATTCATGAACCAATTCGATGATGAAGATCGCAAACCACTAAGTGCAGAGTGCATGCGTATAATCAAGATTATCGATGAAAATTTTCTTCAACACCTTCTGGTCATCAGTGACAGATTGCCGGTCTAACAAATTCTAAAGAAAAAAGAAAAGAAGCGCAATGATCTATCTAACAACAATTCAAGTAATTATACAATAATCTAATTTTTATATAATTTTATAATTTTAATATTTTAATTACTAATTACAAATACAAATTTAAGTCAGATGTGGTTATCGTAAACGATGAAGATCAGTATCAGTATCGGTAAGTCCCTGGAGGTGATGCCGGCGGCCCCTGCTCGGGGACATGCCGGATCTGGCACTCAGGTCCAGCCCATTATGCCTTTCCTCCTGTTCCTTCATCATTTACTGTTAAACATCCTAACGGACACCCTACCTAACCTAACCTAGTTTCCTATCTATAGCCCTTATCACGCTGAGTACCGACCGAAGCTCTTGCGTTCGCATAAATTCCGGATCGACGAAGGGTACCCCCCACACTCCGTGCCTCGTGCAAAAGTCGGACATCTACACACGAGGTACTGCGTGGGCTCCTCCCTCCACCCGCACCATCTGCACCTTGCATCCCTCTTCCCCGCATCTTCATTTTGTACAGGTGGAATCCCACCTGCCAATGTCCGGTCCAGAACCCCACCGTCAGCCTGAGTTCGGTCTTACTTGACCTACTCAGGGCGTTCAACCATTCTTGGGGTGGTTCATCCCCCACCATACATTTCGCTTGTTGGGGTCCTGATGCCCCCGTCCATTTCCTCCCCAGCTCCTTCTGGAGCCACCTTTTCACCGCGCTATCCTCTTTTATAGCCCTGATTTCTGCCTGGAATACACTCGCGGAAGAGCCCTTTCTACGGGGATCCCAAACCAGGGAAGCTAGCCCGGACCCGAGAGAGAAACGCCCCCCTACCCCCGGCCCGGTTCAAAACGCCACACTCCCGATACCGAGGCCAGGCCGGCCGCTTGGATCCGTTAGACGAGCCCCCACACTGGCAACCCCCTAGTTGGGGAACGATGAAGATAATCAAGTAAAAAATTGTGTCGATCTACTTTTAAAATACTTTCAAAAGGAAAAGGGTTTGAAGCAAGGTTTCGAGAAAATATCTGAAAATATATGATTATATTGTGCTTTTGGAAAACCCAGATCAATGGCTTGAAGACGTAGAAATTATCGTAATCAACAGTGTGACTCAACAGTATGATGAAGATTTTGAAAGTGATGAGGATGAAAATAAGAAGGAAAACAACGAAGAAAATAGTTGATTTTAAAGTTTTTAATATTATTTGTATTTTACACTATCTGTGACTTAAATAATTTTTTTTTAATTACGTATTTAATATTTAGAAAAAATTTGAATAGATCTTAGATCAGTTTTTATAAACAAAATTGCTCATTTGTATTATACTTTCATTAAAATGTAAATTATGTAATGTAAAAATATAGTTTGTTGTGTAGAATTAAGAATAAGAGTATATGAAATGTATACAATATATGTCATGATAACTATCAATATTTTTTACCACTATCATTATTCTTGTTAAACCCTATCGACAAAACAGTATAACTAAAGTGGAAAATTCAATTGCATTGAATTTTCAAAATAATTTGTCTATACACGTAAAAAAAGAGCTATTCCAAGATGTAAGTATCTTGGAATGCGTGTGCATGAAATTGTATCTCTAGCCGGAAATAATTTTGCCTAGAGATACAACCACTCAACGGTGTTTAAAAGGACGACAAAGATCGCAATGATAATTTGTACATCGCAAGCTAAAAATATCGCACTGTCCTAAGACATTGGGCAATGGAACATTTTAACAGCCGATATACCGTTTATCGACGAAGATAAAATTATAGAATAACCCTCCGGACGCCATTGGGATCGGCTTTACTAGATTCCGAATGCTTTGTCGTTGAATGTAGCTCTGTGTAAAAAAACCCAATTTGATTTACATGGACCCCGTTTGTATTATTTCTAAATTCTATCTCATTTTCCGTCAACTAATTTGGTTTCAAACTGCTATTAACTCTGTTAGACACCTAACGACTATAACTATTCTATAAAAACTCATTTACCTAGGGCTTTCTTGAACTTTGCTGTACATGCATCACATTCCATCGCTATCATAGCATTACCTTTAGCCGCACACGTAAAAATATAAAATAATTTTCTACACGAAACTTTTTGGTAGAATTTATATCGTTATTGAAATTTTGTATTGATAGGAAATATGCATTTTATTGTTAACTTATGGATTTGCGATCGAAATCACATTATTTCGTAGTCTGCCATCTGTACCCCTATTAAATACAGTCGCGTATGAATCAAGACTCTTAATTACCTATTAAACTAATGTTAGAACTGAACTTTCCTCCCAAGGATATAACATTTATAACGAAGTTAAGAAGATGGAAGTTGGTCAGGTTAGTAACACAACCTATAACAACTACTTCCTTAGCTGTTCTATTATTACTATTGTTATTAGTATTCATATTTTATAATTATTATCATTATTATCTTTAGGTATTGAACGAATTATACTACTGAAATAAGTAAGCTGCTATTAGTGCTTTTATGCTATTATATGAATAAGCATTATTATGTTCAAGGGGAGCAAGTTGATTGAACAAACCAAGAACCTCCTCTCGTGAAACGTAGCTAATCTATTTTTAAGTTTTTAAAAACAATTTAACAAAAATTCATCCAAGCTGTTAGAAAACAACTCACTCAAATGTGCATTCAATTTCTAAACTATTAAACTACGTTGTTCTATGATAAATTCAATGTGTATGTTAATGCCCGCAATCTCTAACCTCAATATTTTTCTATACAAATTACGAAAGAAAAGATTATATGTTACAACAATTTATCTCACCATGAACTCCATATGTTCTTGTACTGTCAATGCTTCAATAGCAAGATCTTGTTGCGGCACGAAGCTTGATATTTGTGTCATTATCTCGGTACCAATAGATTCTCCATTAAGCAATATTTCGCCGGAAAGTTTTCCTAAAAAAATTTTAATACAAATAAGTGGTTATTAGAGGCTGAAATGTTGAAAATTTCGAGTTCTTTTATTGACTCTCTTCACAGCTAATAGTACGTAAAATTATGCCTCGATACAAGTAAAAAGTTAAAACTGAAACTTCTTAGCACATTTGCAAAATATCGTTAATTTCCAACATTTTACTTATATCACACAACGCCGGACATCTGCACATAAGATGCAGCGTAGTCCCCTCCCTCTACCCGCATCATCTATATTTTGTGGTCTGCCTCCTGTACAATTTCATCTTATACAGATCGTAGCTACCCACGAGTGCCCTGTCCAAAACCCTACAGCCACACTGAGTTGAGTCCTGTCTGACTACTTCAGGGCGTTCAGCCATTCTCGAGGTGACTCATACCCCAGCATGCATTTTGCTTGTCTGAGCCCTGATGACCCCCTCCATTTCCTTCCTGGCTCCTCCTGGAGCCAACGTTTCACCGCCCCGTCCACTATGCAGGCGGGTACCGCCACCCTGTAGAGCTTAGACCTTGTCAGGTAGGAGCCTCTACCGGCCAGACAGTCTACCTCTTCATTATCAATGATGCCTGAGTGCCCTAACACCCAGACCAGCCTAACCTCCTGTTCCCTTGACAGCGCCATCAATGACTGCTTGCACGCCATCACCTCTGTCGAATTGATACGGATTGCATCCAGTGCAAGAGGCGCATCTGAGCACATGGTAATCAACCTATGCTTGGTTCGCTCATCTCGTATCCGGTGAGAGCAGTCCTTTATGGTCTTGATTTCTGCCTGGCTCATAGTCGCGTATGAATCCAGGCTGCCCACCAATTCCTCGGTACCGCCCTTTTTCCATGCTCCCGCACCTACACCCTGATCCGTCTTTGATCCATCCATAAACCACACCTTGAAACGCTCCCGCTTCCGTGCAACGGAAAAAGAAAAGAGGCGGGAAACAGAAAAGAGAATTTACTCAAAAAATATTTAATTCTTCATGGTTCGGGATACCGGGCGAACAATTCAATGTCGATCGCGGATAAATTAAAATTTGATTATGTTAATTAGTTACTTATATGTACAATGACATATTGCATTGTACACATTCAGCAACAAACGCTGAATTGTAGACGTCCCTTATAGCACCCAACACTCTGGGAATATTGCTGGAGTGTTACTTTGGTAAGTAAAATAGGATCAATTATATTGCGGGAAGGTTACGTAACCAGCGGGCCACGGCCAGGCAACATTGCTGCGAAGTGGAATGTCCGTTTTAATATTACATCGATTCGATCGGTATTCCGTACCCATCCGTGGAAAGGAATATTACAGTAATATTGTAGGAAGCTTATTCTACGTTCCCAGAACATTAATATATTATAAATTTTTTTTTCGATTTTTTCGATTTCGAATTTCGAAAATTTTTTCCCTATGGAAATAATGCAGCTGGTTACGTAACCTTCTCGCAACATAATTGATCTTACTTTACCAAAGTAACATTCCAGCAATATTCCCAGAGTATTGGGTGCTATATGGGGATATACGTATTCATGTTTTGCATGTGACATTAAACTCTAATTATTATGATAAGAAATTTACAAAATCAAAATAAAAAACTTCAAATTTAAAAATCAAAGTAAAATTAACGAATCGGAACCGGATTTTTTGCGTTTTACATAGTTTATGAATCAAATAATATCATACGAGCATTTATTTTCATAAATTTAGTATTTAAATAGTTGATATGAATGTTGCTAGTTGGAACTTTTACTCATATGTCTAATACTGACGCGTATCATGCCAACTTGTAACGCGAATTAAAAATACAAATAATCTAATAAATTGTGAAAAAACACTTGACTATATGCATATTAACTCCCTACACATAGTCTTATTTAATTGGAAAATACATAAAATGAGATTTAAAATTTCGAGATAGTGACCGTGTACGTTGCAACCTCTCCTACCTTTAGTAGATCGTGTGTTGCCGATCGATTCTGCTCTTTCCGGTATGAAAACCTTAAATGGTTTAGAGAAAAATAATTTCCTTGCCATCCCGTCGAATTCCTTCCAATCACTATCTTTCATAATCTCATCCATTATCCTCTTATCCCTAAACCTATATCATGACCTGGCACCGGAGAATCCGATGCATGCCTTGAAGGAGTCAGCCCTTATAACCTTACCCAGCGATGGAAGCCTCAGCAAGAGTTCCAGGGCAATCGTCGGGGTCGTCCTCATGGAGCCTGCTATTCCTCGCATCACTAGCCCGTGGACTCAGTCTAGCTCCCTCACATGTCCCCTCTGGTTACACTTATGCGCCCATACGATGGCTCCGTACGCCAAATTCGGTTTTATGATAGATTCGTATATCCATCCTTCCTGGGCCGGCCCTAATCCCCAGTGTATTTCTATCGCCCTCCTGCCAAGCTAGAAGGTACTCACGGCCTTCGCGCATTTCTTCCTTATATGCTTACCCCAGTTGAGTTTTAAATCAATTGTGACCTCCAGGTATAAAAGCAAAAAGAAGGCTCCTGTGACAAAGTGAAATTAGTGAAGTATTTTCAGTCAAGATAATACTTTCTATCGACCTCACTGTTAATATTTATCAGTTATGTATGAACAATGCATTGCTTATTATAAATGATAACGTATGATCAAACTTGATTGAAGAAAGCTTGAATAGACTTTGATTAATAAATCATTTATAAGAAATACCCGAAGAACTTAAATAACAAAAATAACATAGGTATCCATTTCATAATGGATCACTAGATATATGAACTTTAACAACTTTTATCCAGTGCAATCAAATTTTAAGTTTAAGAAGTATTTCTGTCGTAACATTTACTCATCTATTCCATCTTCAAAATTTTTATACTATCTCTCTAAGCTGTGGGCTAAACCATATGGAAATTGCCTGTACTTTGGGCACTCTGAAAATTGAAAATAACTATGTTTTCATCAAACATACCAATCAGAGGGATATCATGAGAAATTTCAAATTTATCATATCAATCAATTTCAAAATAATTATCATATAAGGCATTCAAAATTGAACAGCTTAAAATTGGTCTAGACGATTTTCAGGTAGATCTACCTGAAAATATAGACAATGAATGTATGAAATCAATAGTGTAAGTATTTATGTGAAAGTCAAAATTGTAAGTTCGTAGACAAGGTTAATTGAATGTAAGAAAGTTTCTATTTTTCCATGTACAAGCTAGTAAAAGTGTTGTATTCTGATCGTTTAAGTTCGAAGAAATAGTATACACAAGTTTCGGATTTCATTTTTATTTTTCTGTATCAAGGGGCGCGGTAGCGCCACGATGGCAAGTGTAAGGTACTTAGTACGTACGCCGCCGGAGGGCGCTAGCCAGACTACCGTATATATTTCTCGTAGGCATTGTTGGAAATTAGTCGTACCGTTATCTTCGCAGAGACAGCTTCTTTTCTTACATATAAGCATTTAAATGAAAGCTTGCGACGAAAGTAATAAAATCACATCAGGGTCACATTTCGTGAAATTGCTTCAATCGGAAGATATTCTAAAGGGAAAGTTCGGGCACCTCAATTCTTCAAGCGGAGAAGAATTGTTCGACGGATATCCGGTGACGTAGCATCTACGTTATTCTGGGCTATATAGGTATACTTAAGTGTACGTTATTTTTCTGCAGACGATATAGATATACTTTAGTGTACGTTGTTACATTTTTTAAATCAACGTAAATTTTATTTTGCTTTTTTTGTATATATATATATATATATATATATATTGTAACGGGGATTGTCCACGTTAAATGTAGATTTACTCTACTTAAATTCTCCGTGGGTTTTAGAAAAAGGGAACCAGGGAAAACCATAAACTCGCAAATGAAATACACAAGTGACGTTCGGTAAAAGGCTATTGCATATATTATGTTAATCAAATCAAAGAAGTATAACAGAATAAACGTACAAGTGTGCTTCGTTAGCACGCAACCTCACGGTCAAAAGAAAGCTAATATTGTTGAACGCGCTGGTGAGAGTGAAAGAGAGAAGCTGATACTTACAGAAATGCGAAGGACGCTATCACAATAATCAGCCTAAACTGCGGTCTCGCTTCGGTCCAGCTAGGTGGTGAACAGTAGGCTCTCGCAACGGTGTAGATCTCTCCACTCGCACACGTAATCGCAATTATCGTAATCACCAATAATACAAAGTAATTCTATAGCCGGAGTGGACGCTCTCCTGTTCTACAACACGCGCGCTCGATGCTCGAATCGAATCTAACCCTAGCCTAACGTGACGCTAGAAGCTTCTCTCTCACGCGCGCTCTCTCACCAGACGGCGCGCTCACAAACCCATCAGCTCTCGTACAGCTCTGGTGCGCGGGAACATCTGAAAAGTCAACTCACATGCAAATATATAAAAACATATGTATTAGAATAAAATATGCATGCGGTGTGACGATACTCGTCACATGCCCCCCCTCCAGACGCTGGGTAGCTTTTACAGCGTACCAGCTCTCCAATGCTCTCACCAGCATGCAAAACGACCGAGATGATAAAATAATAAAATAATAAAGCATTTCTTTGCGAAATAAAAACAAAAGAAAATAAAATTTTAAAATAAAGCGTTTTAACTCAAACACATGCAAAAAAAAAACCAAACTTCATTGCAAGAAAAAAACAAATCAAACTTTTGATAAGGGCTAAATAAATAAAAACACTATCAGCTTTCTTTTTTACAAAAGTATATTCAAAAAAAACGTAAACCCTAAGGTTAGCGAACTCGCCCTTCTAGCCTATCGAGGCCATCGAGTTGTTGCTGTAACTCATAGTCCTGATTAAACGATGGTTGTTGTCAGCAAAATTCCGGGGTTCTTCTACCTAATACCCTACTCTATCCTAAACATTCGCCCTATTTGATCGCGTACGTCTTGGAGACAACTCAACTTGCGGTTCTCGCTGTTTACTAGAACCTTTCGGTCGACCGCGTTTCGCATGAAGTACCGGTGAACCTCTATTTTCAGTTTCTGACGCGTCAGACTCTGCGAGAGTCGCTTCCTCCCCCCCAGGAGCCCTCGTATCACGAGAAACGACGATTCGGGTTTTACGCGGCCTACCACGCTTACGTGGAACATCCACGTTTTCACTCAGCGCAATATTTCGCCCCTCACATTCATTCTCTTCGCTAACGGTCGCTTCCTTGGTAGTTGGAACGTCTTCTTCTACAGGATCATCGTCTCCATCCAATTCTTCAGCCAACGTAGGATCTTCTCCTTGAACATATGGTTTGATGTCGACAACATGTATCTTCTCAAAGCATTCTCCTTGCTCATTAATCATTGAATAAACATCTCGTCCCATTCTAGCGGTAATCTTGAACGGACCAGCAAATTTCGGTGCAAGTTTAGCATTAATGCCTTGAATTGCAGACGATAGAATGCGATTACGCTTCCAGACCAAGTCACCGATATTAAATGTAACTTGCCTGCGTTTCGCGTTGTAATATCGTGCCTGCTTTTGCGATGCACGTTCGATATTCTTCTCAACATCTAGTTGCAAATCAAATAATCTACACATTCGCTCTTCCCAGTTCTTCACTGCGATCTTCTGAACTTCCTCTCTAGCAGCTTTTTCTTCTTTCCGCCTGGTACTAAGCGGTGGCGCAGGATTTCTTCCCATGTTTAGGAAAGCTGGACTAACTCCTGTAGACTCTTGCACAGAAGTATTATATGCAAAGGTTAACTCGGGCAAATACTTATCCCAGAGCTTGTGCTCCTCCTCAATAAAAGCAGTGATCATCGTTTTGAACGTTCGATTTACACGCTCAACTGGATTCGCCTGTGCGTGATATGGCGATATCATCTGATGCTCAACGCTGCTTTCTGTCAAAAACTTTTTCATAACCTTGTTACGGAATTCCGTACCATTATCCGACAGAAATATTTCCGGAGTACCAAATCTTAAAAACACACGCTCTTTCAAAGCATTTTTAATACTAATACCATCAGCTTTACGCAAAGGTATCACCTCAATCCACCGAGTAAAAACATCTAACAGGATCAACAAATAGGTATATCCATTCTTAGATCTAGGAAATGGACCCATCATATCACCAGCTACAACTTCCCATGGACCAACAAGTTTCTTCTCTTTCATGGTACCAGCAGGTAACAGCTGTTCCACTTTACACTGTTGGCACACAGTGCATGACTTTACAAATTTCTGAACATCTTTATACATTCGCTTCCAGTAAAAATATCTTGCGACTCGCTCATACGTCTTGCGACGACCCAAATGTCCGGACGTGGGCTCGCAATGCGATTCACGAAGTATTTGCAATATTTTGTCTCTGGACACGACCAGCTTCCAAGCATCCATATCTTCTAAAACGTCTTCTAGAATTGGTTGAGGCTTGTAATGATACAACTTACCAGCAACAATCTTCCAATCTGGAAACTCGTGAGGCTTTTCTAAAGTTTGCTGATACATCTGTACGTACCACTGATCTGTAATGGTTTGTTGAATGTCTTTTAAAGATGCAATTCGTTGTTCATCTAAATCGTCTTCTTCAAACATCCGCGATAACGCATCTGGGACAAAATTTTCTTTGCCAGGTCGATATTCAATCTCATAGTCATATGACTGCAACTCCAATGCCCATCGAGCTAATCGACCATTAGGGTTACGTAGATTACAAAGCCATTTTAAACTTGAGTGGTCTGTAACCACTTTAAAATGATAACCCTCCACATATGCACGAAATTTCTTAATTGCCCAGAGAACGGCAAGACATTCCCTCTCGGTAACTGAATAATTACGCTCCGCAGAGGTTAGAGTGCGACTCGCATAAGACAAGACGTAATCTTTTTCATCTATTTCTTGCATGAGTACCGCACCAATGCCGCTGTCGCTCGCATCAGTTTTGATAATAAATTGATGATCAAACGACGGTCGGTGTAACACAGGCGCTGTCGCAAGTATTGTTTTCACTTGCTCAAACGCGTCCTGTTGCTCTACACTCCAAGTGAATTTTGCATTGCCACGTAGCACTAGATTCAGCGGCTCCGCGACATCGCTCAACCGATCCAAAAACTTCCGGTACCAGGAAACCATTCCCATGAATCTCTTCAATTTGGTCAGAGTATTCGGAACCGGATACTCCAGAATCGGTGCAACTTTCCGAGGATCTGGACGAAATCCCTCACGATTCACAATGACGCCTAAGTATTTAACTTCGTCACAGCAAAACTTGCTCTTACCTCGGTTAATCGTCAACCCAGCTTCCGCGATTCCCTTCAGCACTACATCTAACCAATGCAGATGCTCATCGAAAGTCTCGGTTGTGATGATAATGTCATCCAAGTAGGAAAAGGCGTACGGCTCTAATTCAGGTCCAATGAGCCGGTCACTCAGCGTTTGAAAAGTTCCAGGCCCGCCTACTACACCATAAGGTAAACGGGTAAATTCAAACAAACCCAACCCAGATACTGTGAATGCCGTCAAAGGAATATCTTCTTCCTTCATTGGTATCTGGTGGTATGCTGCACTGAGATCAATGGTAGAAATATATCTCGCCTTCTGAAGCTTACTCAAAATGGTATCCATGTATGGCAACGGATACGCGCTCGCGGTTGTAACAGCATTAAGCTTCCGATAGTCAACGCAGAACCGGTAGGTACCATCCGATTTGCGGACCATGACTACGGGGCTTGACCAGCTGCTGTTAGAACGGCGTATGATTCCCGCGTCCAACATCTTTAGCACTTGAGCATGCATTTCTTCCTCAATCTTCTTTGACACTGGATAATAACGTTGTTTAATTGGTCTCGCAGACCCCACATCAATACTGTGCTGGATCAGATGTGTACACCCCAACGGTACTTCCCCAGCTGGAAGCCAACCGTCTAACAGCTCTTGTAGGCGTTTTCGCTGTTCTGAGGTTACATCGGCCAAACCGATGGCTGCGAGAGCGCTTGCTACTCCTTCGGAGAGAGCAGAAATCTCTAGAGGAACTGATTCGGTGACACCTTCTATTTGTAATCTATTCTCTCTAGGTAAAAGAATCGCGTTAAATGCTCGCATAAAATCTGTTCCGAGTATACATTCGGAATCGAGTGCACTTAAAATCATAACATTTAAAATTCGCGATTGGTCTAACACTGTGAACGGCAATCGAACATAACCGTAAATCGGCACAAGCTGTCCATCAGCGAGTTTCGCACCTGGTCCAGTATAAGGAACAATAGCTTGTTTCAGCGCTGTAGCTATCTGTAATCCAATCGGACCTAAAGCGGTACGCGCAGCTCCCGAGTCACAAAGTGCTCGTAAATGAAAATCACCAATGACCACTGGCATCCACCAGCGACTGCAGTCAACATTGGATGGATCAAATACTGTAACAGGCATCACTGCTTCTTCAGTAGCCTGACTTGCTTCTTGGGAGGCCGCCACAATAATAGGAGAAGTATGGGCCTGAACTACTTGCTCCCTTTCTCGTTTCCCGAGTCTTCTGAGTTCTTCTCAGTCGTCTTATCCTCAGAGTTCTTCTTCTGCGAGCACTCCGGACAAGTTTTAGTTGTATGTCGCGGCCATCCGCACCCATAACATCTAACAAAAGGTTTACATGGACCCCAAGAGTCCTGGTTTTTATTATGATCACTTCTCGACTTCCTAGGAGCATCTTTCTTCTCTTCAGAAACAGCACTTATCTTTCCTGATTGACTGTCAGATACTGTAGTCGCCGTCTTTGCTTGCGACTTCGCTCCTTTAGAGATAGACTTCTTACCTCGGTGCCCTTGTGAAGTAGAAGCTGAGGGTAACCCCAACCCAGCAATAGCATTTCGCACTGCCACCCTTATAGTTTCACCTATATCACCAGGATCCGCGATCGTCGCAACAGGTACTCCGCCTTTAGTCTTCTCCGAAGTCTCCTGAACAGGTTTTTCTTTATAAGCCAGTTTCGGCAATAAACATCTGTTAGGTGATGGAGGAGGCTTATAGTGATTTCTATCATGAATTAGCTTTTCAGCGTTCCTGGCCAACATGATAAGGTCTCCTATATTCTTCACTTTCCTTTGAGGCACTTGCATTCTAACTTCTGCCAGCATATTATCATATATCATTTTCAGCTGTACCGCAACCTCCGGCGGATCATCAAGCCTACTCATGATCGCTAGCATCGCCATGATGTGATCACGTACTGGTTCATTTTTTCCTTGTGTGCGCGCCTGCGCTTCCGCTAATAACTTCATCTGAATGTCTTGGTCCATACCGTAGCTTTGCCTAGCATCACTGCAAAAATCTTTCCAAGTCTTCCAAGTTTGACGCATTTGTCGACACCAGATTAACGCTCCGTCCGTCATAACATGGAGTAACGCATTCAATGAATCCGTATCATCTAAATGCGATGACGCCCTACATTCATTCATTCTTTGAATAAATTCTTCAATGCAACTATCTTTACCACCGTCAAACTGGATTTTCCACTCACGAGCAATTTTTCCAACGTCACGATACGTTGGTCTCGACATCGACGAATATTCATTAACTGCCTTACTCGTCGAAGCAGCTGATCCTCCCCCCCGAGACACACCTTGGGGTTCTACTTGAGATGGTAATCTGTCCATTCCAGTCATCTTTGTTACTTGACCGGGTACAAATTTTGTCACGTTAGAATTTATCTTAGTACTGTGAGCATCCGGTTCTCTATGTACAACAAACGTATCTCGAAATTGAACTCGAATCTGCTCTACCTCTTCTGTCAACTTGCAATAATAACTTGTAAGGTCCACCATAGACTTTTCCATGCCAGCAGCATACGCATTCCATCTGGCTTCAGATTGTCTAGCCGATTCACGCTGTGCAGCTAACTCTCCTCGCAAACGTGCAATCACTTCTTGATGACTATCTTGCTTCCTGTCTTTATCTTCAAAGTCGTCTTTATTGTTACCCGCGATGTCCAATCTTGCGTCAACGCTATCTTCGCAAGTATTTCGCTGCTGAAGTTCCACTATTTCTTCAACTTCATTATGCACCTCTGCCATCGTAACAATGGGATTCACTCCAGAAATGTCAACATCATCAACAGACCCTCTGTTAGACTCTAAATCACTGTCTCGCTCTATCCGGAAGATATCATCTAAAATTTCTTCTTGCTGATCAGTTTCATCTAAATTTGATGCTTCTGACTCTACAGCGGTTGGCAATCTAAGTCTCACCCACGTCGTCGACTTCGTCTCATTAGACAGATTTTCTTCTCTCAAAATAATCTTCTGAAATGTCGCGTCTCTTCTCGACATTGCGATTTCGCTCGGTTCATCCGTCCTCACAAAATCATACGCAGTGTAATCACCGCGCAATCGCCTAATTAACCTACCCATATTACTGTACCTACTTTCGTCCGTTATCAATTCAAATCTACGCAATAAATCATTTAGTCTATCTTCTGACAATGATATTGCCCATCTCTCAATTTCTTGATCTGCTTCCGCAAAAATATTTACTCGCATCGCCATTGTAAATTTTGAATGCGACCTCGCTAACTTAACCGAATTTTTTCCGTCGAAATCAAAAAATATACAAGAGACAAATTACGAAAGAAATAAACTAATAATGACCAAAATTTAAATAATTGAACAATAACCTATTTCGCGTGTCGCTCTTAATTCAGTCACAGCCTCCTTCGTTCGACAATCTGTGTAATTCCAAATTACACTTATGTAATTTATTAACAACACTACGACCAGACAAGGAAAAAAAAAAATTCAAAAGAAAATTTTCCGATTCGAAAGAAAATTCCAAAATAAAATTTACAACAAAAACCAAAATTTTATTACCGAGCTGTACTCGAATTAAGAGTTTACTTTCTTTAAAATTTAAATTGAAAAAAATTTCGCTTAAATTGTATCACGAACAAACAAAATAAAATAAAATATTTCGTCACTAATCTCAATTTAAATTCAATAAACCTACACCGAGAAATAAAGTTCAATTTCAAATTTCAAATTCAAACAGTAATTTACCCTGCCGGTTAGTCCACGCTTCACCGTTGCAATACGCTCCGCAAAGTATACCTGTATCTAAACCTATCTCGGTGATACACTGATACACGCACACATCCAATCAGCTGAGCGCGTATGCTATATAGCTGTTAGCAACGCCAAAATCACGCTATCACACACAATATATAAATCAGAAAAATTAACCAGTCGATTTGACTGCAATTATATCAAATAATATAAATAATAAAAATAATATTTAATATCACTAGGGAAAAACAATTATTTACACTTAATTGTTCAATCAATAATATTCAAAAAAAATTATTCCCTTAGAATAATCGCAATCTGAGATTCGATTCGCTATAAATCCAGTAATTACGTACTGATTAATCGCTAACATCAAGCATATAATCACGCGACGAGAAATAAAACTTATTTCCCGAAATAATATTCCAGCCAATGCTAAAATTTTCGGTAGCTGGAAGCGCGCAATGTTTACGTTCGCGGACGACAAGTCTAGCCGCGCGATGTAAACACTCGGCAACGTTCGCGCTCGCTCGCTACACTATACACGCAATGTATATCTCCGCAACGCTTATCCGCCTATAACGAACACTCGCGATTTCGCACTAAGTTTTTCCTACAAAATTATTCCCTGCTCTAGCTAAATCTAACCACTGATGGGCGCCAATGTAACGGGGATTGTCCACGTTAAATGTAGATTTACTCTACTTAAATTCATC
>JACCIB010000928.1:0-70237 GCA_018906965.1 Philotrypesis tridentata | reverse complement strand
ATTAACTGTTCTTGTAATTTATCCAAACCAGTTTGCGAATAAATGCCATTCGTCGCTAAATTTTTCACAGCTTGAAATGTCCATCCCAAATGAGTATCTGGTTTGATAACATTCGGTGGAATAGACACTGTTGGCTTCGGTATAAGTTTAATCCAATGTCCATCAATTTCGTAATACGCTGGTACAATTGTATTACAATCTACTTTACAACTTTTCTTGATTAATATATGGGTTTTTGGTGTTAAAAACCAAGTTTCATTTCCCAAAGAAACTGGTAAATGATTATAACAATCTTCTGTATGTAATACTACTACTGATCTTGGTACACATTTGATTAAATGCACGACTTCTCCTGCTACTTTCGCCATATAACCTGGTTTCTTCAGAATATTGTAAGCAAACTCGTCAGGAGCAATATTGGCAATGGATAAGGAATTTTGAATCACTTTTTTCTCAAGCTCGCATTTTTCAGTAATTAAATTAATATATAAATCATGAATTTGATTTCTTAAATGTCTTTCTACATAAACAAACTTAGAATTACATATGTGACAAATCTAAATTAACGCTATTAACTACTTCTCCATTTACTTTATCCACATCAAAAAAATATTTATTTAAATTACTATCTTTTTCCGCAATAAACAATTTTGGATGCTCAGTGCGAATCAACTCTCTATCACAATGAACTTCGACATTTTTTGTAGCTAATGCAAATGTTATTTCATTTGCATTTACAGAATAAACTATTTCTTTACTATCTGTACTAAAAGATTTAATTGCTACTCCTTTAAATAATACTTCATATGAATTTTCAAAACATTTTCCTTCCGGTAAAATATGCCAAAACGTATTTCCTCCCTCCATGTCCATACAATTCTTATTCGAAAATTTACAAACTGCTCCTAAACTTAGTGTTAATTTATCATTTTTTAAATTTACTCTAGCATTATTTTGTAGCAACGTAATTTTGATTAAGCCACGAACAAAACATTATTCCATGATCCGAAATTGTCTGCATAAGCAGCACCAGAACACGATCTATCTGCCGCATTTCCCGCAAAATCAATGCCTTTAGTAGTTGTTGAATTTATTTTTAAATCCGAAATAGTGTGAAAATTGTCATATTTAAAAATACCCGTTTCATGAATTAACTCGCATTGTTCGTAACTTAATTCTTTGATGTATTGTAGTTCCGCATTTTCAATTGGTATCAAATGTCCGAAAATTCCACAAGAAAATATAGTTCTATGGATTTCAACTTTAC
This sequence comes from Philotrypesis tridentata, assembly GCA_018906965.1. Taxonomy (NCBI): domain Eukaryota; kingdom Metazoa; phylum Arthropoda; class Insecta; order Hymenoptera; family Pteromalidae; genus Philotrypesis; species Philotrypesis tridentata. The sequence goes on along the minus strand of JACCIB010000928.1, from coordinate 68,970 downwards.
ACTGAATAATTGAAATAGAACGAAAATCTACTATTTGTATAAGTTCAATAATAGTACTTGATGAATTTACTTGATTGTCTTGAAAGTCGCAATTTCCAGAGTCCAATAAAGAGTATGTTGTTATGTTAGGCGCCGATGAGCCGCAATCGTAGCCTATGGTAGCTTCAGTAACTTTTAAGAATATTTGAAAAATGATAATAAAGATAAACACCATCTTGAATTCTGAAATCAAATTGATTCTATTAATTTTTCTTTTTAAACAATATTAATTTATTTGCATGAATTACTATTTGCTTTCCTTCTTTATTTATAGTAATATTGCCATTTTTTGATACATCCATAATTTCAAAAGGTCCAAGATTATGATTTTTTTTCTAATTTTCCAGGTTTTGGTTCTTTAATCAACCATACCTCATCTCCTATTTCAAAATTTACTGGTTTAATAAATCTATCAAAGTATGTTTTGCACTTTTCTTTTGAAATTATCAAATTTTCACGGGCTAAATTAGCAATTTCCTTCATATTTGTAATTAAATTAGATAAATAATTATTATATGTCGGTAATTGTTCTGAAACCCTTAAAGGTTCAGATGAAGGTAAATTGGGTGGATAAGCAAATACTAATTCATATGGCATAAATTTATGTGCACTATGAATACTTGTATTATATTGAAACTGTGCTGATTCTAATAAATCATCCCAAGAAATTTTTTAGAAGAAAAATTCTTTAAGTATTCACACAATGGGTGATGAGCTCTTCTAAAGAACCATTAGATTGGTGGTGAAAAAGCAGTTGTTTCAATTTTTGAAAATTTAAACCTTTTTGCCACAGCTTTCATCAATTTACTTGTAAAATTTGTACCTCTATCAGTTAGCACTACTTTTGGAGAACTAAAAATACATATGAATTTTTTTATGAAGACATCAGCTACCGTTTCAGCGGTTTGATCAGGTAACGGTACTGCAATTAAATATTTAGAAAGTTGATCTTGTATAGTTAAAATGTACTTATTATTATTTTTAGTCACATTCAAAGGTCCTACTATATCCATAGCTACCTTGTCAAACGTCTTCTATGTCCCGTTTTAAATTTTCCCAAAAATACTTAGCTCTTATACGATTAAAAGTTCTAATGACACCTGCATGTCCCCTAATAAACTATCATGATTTTCCTGAAAAATTTTATCTCTATCTATTAAATCTACGTATTGCATATAATTCAAACAAACCACTATTTTTACTCTAGAATTTTCAAATACTTGCACTAAAATTTCTTCTATATCTGACCAATTTAAATTATGTATTTTTATATCTCTTGAAATACTAAAATGATCAATTTTCTCAGATAATAAAATACTCCTTAATTGCTTAAAAATCTGCAACATTTTTTCTTTAATCATGAACACTGATTGAGTTACATCAATACATAAAACAAAAATTTTAAGTGCTTTAAAAGTTGCTATTTCTAGCTCATTTAATCGTATATTAAAGGAAATATTGTTTCCCTTAATAAAATTGTTAGTATTTATGTCCAAACCGTTGCCTTTATCATCTATAAAATGTATAATATTGTCTTTTCTATATTGAATTAGTTTTTTAGTATATACAATATTTTTATCTATAGACTTATCCCATAATTCACTATTATTTTTATCTACCTTTGGCAAATCTAAACTATTATTTTTCTCAACAACTAGTTTATTCATATTTCCTCTTTTTTTATTAATTTTCTCTTTTTGCTTAATCCTAGCTTCATTTAACTTTTCTATTTTCTGATCATTAGACAAAATTTTTGTAAACTCTTTAGAATTTAACTGTTTCGCTTTTTGAGCTCTAGTAACTACATTAATCTGAATATTATCTACTGGATTTCTCGACAAAGCATCCGCATTTACATTATTTTTTCCCGGTTTATAAATAATTTCATAATCATAGTCTAATAATTTCAAACGCCACCGCTGTACTCTCGAATTTTTATCAGCAGTTTTAAACGATAATAATGGCTTATGATCAGTAACAATATAAAACTTATTCCCATAGATATAATTCCTAAAAGTCTTTACAGCGAACATTATTGCCAAAGCTTCTCTTTCATATGTATGGTAATTTTTTTCTGCTGCCTTTAAACTCTAGAAGCAAATGCTCCTGGTCTATCGTCACCAATTTCTCCTTGCGAAAGTACACATCCAAGAGCAAAATTTGACGAATCGGCAGTAATAATAAAAGGTTTTTCCATATCTGGAAATTGTAATATGGGCGCAGAACTTAATGCATGTTTCAAATTTTCAAAAGCTTTTTGTCTCTCGTCGGTCCACACAAATGTTTCCGTCTTTTGTAAAAGTATAGATAATGGCTTTGCTATATCTGCAAAATTTTCAATAAATCTCCTATAATAACCAGCTAAACCTAAGAATTCTCGAATATTTTCCCTCGTTCTCGGAATTGGAAACTCGTTAACAGCTTCTACTTTTTTTGGATCGGTTTTAATACCCTGTTCACTAATTATATGTCCTAAAAACTCAACTTCTTTCTGGAAAAATTTACATTTGCTTGTCTCTAATTTAAGACCTGCCTCTCTAAGTTTTCCTGCAATTAAATTAAATCTCTCGTTATGTTCTTCAATTGAATTAGCAACTATAATAATGTCATCAATATACACAAAACAAAATCCTTTCTCTATTAATTCTCCTAATACTCTTGTAAGAATTCTTTGAAAAACTGAAAGCAGTTTTATGAATATCCGCTTCTTTCATTTTTACCTGATGAAATCCAGAAACCATATCGATTGTTGTAAAATATTTATTTTTACCGACATTATCAAAAATTTCCGTAATATTCGGTAACAAATATGGATCTGATATAGTTTTAGCATTTAATTTCCTATAATCTATTACTAATCTCCATTTTTTCTTACCATCTTTTGTCAAACCCTTTTTAGGAACGACAAAAGCTGGAGCATTAAAAGGACTTGTTGACGGTCTGACTAATTTATTTTCAATTAATTTTTTTGTTTCTAAAATAGCAATTTGCTTTAATGTATATTCTAAAGGAAATTGTTTTACGTATACAGGTTTTTCATCAGTTAAATTTATCTCATGTTCTTCTACCTCACATACTCCAAACTTTTCACCTTCTAACCAACAAATATCCTCATTTTTCAAAATTAAATTTTCTACGATTTTCCGCTTTCTTCGCGACAAATGATTTAAATTAATAGTATCCATTAATAATCTTTGCCTTTCAATTTTGCCTGAATTCTCGCTTTCTTTAGAATTATTTTCATTCCTTGAATTTAAATAAATAGCACCACAATACATAGTTTCCTCTTCATTTGACAATTTCAAACACTGTAATGCAACAAAACTTTCTGGCATATCCTGAATATCAAAAGTCAAATAATTTATCTGTTTATTTAATTTACGAATTTTTCTATCATTTTTACAATGTATATTATGACTTTCTAATGTTTCCATAAATTTTAAATAGTTAATAGTGAAATCTTGATTAATCAATTCATCATTATGTTCATATTTTTCTAGACATTTATTTATATTTGCAATGAAAGTTTCAATATTGATTTTAGAATTATTTAAAAATTCAATCAATTTACGCTTATTCCATTCACAATTTTGATCCAGAAAATCTTGTTGCTCACTATCTATTTGCTCTATACTGCTATTTTCTAAAACATTATCATCCATCGACGTATTTTCTTCAATATTACTATGAATTTTACTTACCGTATTTAGAACTTTCTTTAAATCTTGCTGTAAAGATATATTCCCTATATTTATTACATTATCCTTAATAACATGCGTATCATCCCTTAAATCAACAATCATAGTTGTAATTATATTACATGCATTACTACATTCTACAGTATTATTGACAGTTTGAACTTTATCATTTAAAGAAAATTCTAAATTCATATTTTCTACTTTTTCATAAAAAATTGGTACTAAATTCTGAATCCCTATATTTTCCTTTAAATCTAGAACATTAATATTATTTTCATACTTATGTATAGCTGATTTCAATGGAATTTTCTTTCCATTTATTTCTAAGTAACCCTTATCTAATCTTAGCTTTTGCTCTAATAGTGCTTTTATACCCAAAATACCATCATAAGGAATTGAAAAACCATCTGGGGCTACATGAAAATCAAAATCTGTATCATTTATGAATAATCTAACGAAACCTAACGTTCTAATGGAATTTTCCGTAATTCCAGAAATCAGAATTCTATTACTAGTATTAATTACATCAGCAATTAATTTATCTTTCTTTATAATATTTAATTGAGCACCACTATCTACCAATAGTTTATATGTAGTGTTCGAAAATTCATCCGTAATTTCAATATATTGCAAAAGATTTTCTAGCTTTAATACATAGGTTTCAAATAACAAATCTATTATTAACGCTTTACTATGATAACGCATTACTATGATCCCTTCCTACGCGTTCCTTCCAGGAAGAGAACTGAAGTTTCCCTGATTCTTTCTAAAACAATTATTTAGAGTATGACCAATACCCTTACAACCCGAACAAAATTGTTTATGCTGATTTTCTAATTTTTTTACTTCATCACAATTACTAGCTTTATGACCTAATTTGTCACAAAATCCGCACTTTTCCCGCGAGGCTTTTAAAGCTGATAATTTTCTACATTCATCAATTGAATGTCCTACCAAATCACAATATTCACAAACTTTCCTTACTCCTCCATTATTATAACTACTTTGATTTTGCCGTCTGAATCGATTACCGTAATATCTTTGTTGCTGTTGATTACCATTGTAATTACCATTATTATAATTATTTCTATTATTGGCGTAATTATTTCTAAAACTATTTCTATTAACTTGTTGAGTACTTTGCGCTGCTTTAAATTTTTCAGTCTTTTACTTCATGCCCTAATCCTTCACATAATTGACATTTTAGCTGCTGCTTAGCTTTATAATCTTGAACAAGAATTTTAATCTTTTCACAATTACTACTATCATGATCTATAGTTTCACAAATTGTACAAAACCGAAATTTTTTTTCACCTAAAGTACAAAATTTTGTAATATGTCCTCTTTTATTACATCTCATACAATATACTTCAGGACAATTTTGCATAGTATGATCAAAGCTATCACAAAAACTACATTTTCTTGAATTTTTAATAGATGAATTTAAACATTTATTAGGATTATGTCCTGGTTCTTTACATTTTGAACATAATATATACTCTAAAATATATGTACATTGCGAAGCTTCATGTCCCATTTCTTGGCAATATTGACAATGAAAGTTTTGTTTTCCATTCAATTTACAAGAGCTTATTGAATGACCCGATTTACTGCAAAAATTACAAATTAATTTTATTTTATCCTTGACTGCATTACAATTATTTGAGACATGATCATCTTCTTTGCAATATACACATCCAGCATTTTTGCAAAATAATGCTTCATGATCGCGATCTTTACACATTTGACAAAACATGACTTTATTTAATTGCTCGACTTTTTCCCCATAAAAATTATTTATCAAACTCTCACTAAAACCCTTTCGTCTTTCTAATTCCTTTTCTATTTTAAGCGCAGCTTGTGACATTGAGGAAATGTGTTTTCATTTCCCAATTCATATTTTATTTCAGGTTTTAACCCTTTTTTATAGCTACTTGCCACTTTACTATCTAATTGCACTGCAAAACTCCTTTCCTCAGCTTCCGAAAGACCCTCCAATTTTTTCAGTTCTTTAATTTTTAAAACTAAATCTTTAACTCTATTATTGTAAGATAATACGGACTCATTATTCCCTTGAAAAATTTTTACGACTTTTGCATATAATTCATGAATATCTTCTAAAATAGGATATAATACTCGTATTGCATCTATTAACTCTGCAATTGAATCCAAATGATTGTTTCTCAATGCTCTTCCTACTTCACCCTTTAATCTAAATATTAGCAAACTTGTTACATTTTTTTCATCAATATCATCAATTAAATTTTTCACGTTTTTCAAAATATCTATGTAGTCTGTAGGTGACATATTTTTTCCATCAAAATCCGGTACATAATTAGCAATCTTTTCTAAACTCAATTTTATCGGCTTTCGATTTGACTGATCACCAGAGTGGCCAGCACCATTTGGAGCCATGTTCGCAGAATTTTCACTAGAGCAATTTATTTCTACTTGAGCAACCTTACTAGTATCCTGAAACTCGCTAACTTCAGAAATGTTCTCCTGCTCTATATTATTTAAATTAATTAAATCAGTATTGGATTTTTCAAACTGTTGTTCTATAACAGATCTATTATCGAATGTATCAGAAATTTCTGTATTATTTTGAACTTCTATTGTTGTAATATCTTTTACTATTGTATTTAAAAATTCATCAAATTCTAAATTTTCTATCTTTTCAAAATTATCCTTCTGTTTACTTATATCATCAATATTCTTAAAAAATGAATTACTCAATGAATTATACCCTTGATCAAATGTAGGTAAAATATCTTTTGACGTGCCTGTTATTAAACTTTGTTCAGCTTGAAAACCTCCAATATCTGAAAACCTATTACTACTTTCTACTTGAAATGTTTCATTTAAAACACTATTTGTAGTGTCGAAAAATTCCTCAGAACTAGCTTTATTTACTTTTGGCGTAGAATTTTGATTCCCCTTAACTATTGGACTTACAACTTTTTTAATAGCACCAGTATCAGAATTAATTTGATCCAATGATATTTTCCCTGAACTCGACGTTTTTATAGGCGATCTTTGTATTTTACTACTTCTTTTAAACGGATTTCTCGTTAAAGATTTTTCAAGCAATTTCTCAAATGATGGATGCTTCTGAATTTCTTGCCGAGTTAATTTTCTAAATGGCAAAGAATCCTCAACGGTTTTATTATCCTTATCACTCATTCGATTTTTTACTATACATAATTTGCTATATACTTTAAATATACTAGTTCGCCCTGAATATATCTGTCCACAATAAAAATCTATTCACGACGAAAATAATCGCCAATTCTAATTATATTCGTCCACAGAAATTGAACCTGTACGCATAAAATGAATTTATCCACCTAAAATGATCGTGTCCACAAAATACTAACTTGTCCGAATAAATCTTATTTGTCCCCCGAAAATATATTTGTCTACTTTAAAAGTATATCCGTGACCAAAATATGTCCCCGTAAAAGAAAAATGTCTGCTTTAAAAAATTGTGTCTGATCTAAAGATTTATATCCACGATACCGTTATGTCTGCACAAGACAAAAATGTGTCCGCACAACACAAAAATGCATCCGCACAAGACGAAAATGTGTCCGCACAATACAAAAATGCATCCGCACAAGACGAAAATGTGTCCGCACAATACAAAAATGTGTCCGCAGGAGACAACAATGTGTCCGCACAATACAAAAATGTGTCCGCACGAGTCAAAAATGTGTCCGCACGAATCAAATTTGTGTCCACACGATAAAATAATATATCCTACTAAAGAAATGTGTCCACGGTTCAGATAAGTCCGCACTCAAGAAATCCGCGATTCTGATATATCCGCACTATGGTAACGTATCCGCGCTAAAGATTTCTGTCCACGCTAAAGATTTCTGTCCGCATTAACAATTTGTGTCCGCGATTCTGATATGTCCGCACTGTGGTAACGTGTCCGCGCTAAAGATTTCTGTCTGCATTAAAAATTTGTGTCCGCGTTTTAAAAATGTGTCCGCGATTTTGATGTCCCGCCTTACAAAAATGTGTCCGCGATTCCGATGTCCCGCCTGACAAAAATGTGTCCGTGATTCTGATTGTGTCCGCGCTACAAAAATGTGTAGTCTACCAGGGCACTCAACTCGCGAGCGCGCGACCCACTTCTCACGTTTTGCAACTTTGCAAATTTTTACCACCGATGGACTTACAAACTGCTCAAATTAAACCGTCGTATGTGCATTCACTACACGTATTGAATTATTTGTCTTGATCTTTACTCAGTTTATTCAATAATATCGCTTTTTCCGCAAAATGTAATAAATTATCAAATTTAATTCCTAGTTCTAACTGAAACTCTGATTTTTCGGTTTGCTCAGATTCTACTTTATTTTCTTCAACTTTTGGTGTTTGGAAAAATAAATCTATTTTACTATTTATTTCCGCTAGTTGTTCTATTAACTGCTTCTTATTGTTTAATAAATTTTGCAAAAATAATTTTTTTCCACTTCTGTTCTTTTTAATCACTTTACTTTTACAATTCACAAAACTCATTTGATTAATTGGGACAAAATTGGAAAAGTGACCGCTACTAAGCAGATCAAGGATTGGCCGCTACTTAGCAGACCAAAGGATAAAGAAAACTGCACTCAATTAATCAAATGGTTATCTATTTATCTTAATTATTTCAACTTTACTATTATTTCAATATATGCTCTATTATTTTTGCAAATGCTTTTAATTAAATCAATTACTTGTTCGATTCGTATCGGAACCAATTGTTATGTCCCACCTACACTCTCACCTTATAGGTAGGACATGTATTTGAGAGCATGCAGGATTTTATTTAGATTATTTTTGAGCGCGTATATAATTGTTATTAGTGGCTGGGTTTAGACTCGTTACCCGCTCCGATATGTACTTTTAATGTATTTATTTGACTTACCTTTTTCTGCTTCACTTGTCTTATTTTGCTGCTTCTGCTATCCTCGTCTTTTTCTTCCTGCTTTTCTGCTTTTATCGTTTCTGCTAACTTGTAGATTGTAGGATTGAATGGCTTTGCAAATGATTACACCTCACGTTTAAAAATGTATTTGTTTCTTTATTCAAAATCTAGTACTTAGAAGTACAATAAATATCTCCGCAATTGACGAACCGCGAGGTACGGAGTTCGGACTTAAACACGAGACTAATCAAAATGAGGCCAATTCGACTCTTTTAAAGCCCAAATACGTTGACCAACTCTTAATGTGTAACGCTTAATAATCAGTTTTAAAGTATAACGATTGCCGAATAAGTAACACATGCTGACATGTGTTACAAAATTACAGCGCGCATTCAAAATATAACGTTTCGAAATTGACATCATCATTTGTGTTTTGAATTTTGAAAAAATAGTTTAAATTAATAAATAATAGATTTAAAAATAAATAACGTCGTAGGACGTTACACTATAATACGATGGGACGGCAAGTTTTTCCACAAAAAATTTCAAGACGCTCTCACTGCATCATGTTATTGAATCTCTTGCGATTTGCTTATTCACGAAGTGAAAGGCAATCCTAGCAGAAAGGTCAATTTGATGGTGACTGCATTTAATATTATAAACTACATTAGTATTATTGTATGTTGTAACGTGGTGAAATTTCACCACGTGACACGTGCCGTCGTGAGTCGCCGGGGCAGAACGTCCCAAGGTAGTGTGAATGGGTTACAACTGTAAGATTGATAGTAAGTTTTATAATTAAAAATACCCCTTAACTCAGAGTTCTTGCATCGTGATTTTTTTCCGAACCACTCCCTTTCCCTAGCCGCTGCTGCGGGGCTGAGCAAGCCGGGGCCCACCCTCGCGCTCGTGAGCCGATTTGAAAGGAGTCGCGAGACTCTGGTACTCGCGGAGTACCTGGCGCCACCGGGAATCTGAGGTAAGGCTCAAAAGGATGCAAGGAAGAGTAACGTCGTTGCTGTTTCCTGGATGGCGCGTGGAAGGTGAGAAAGATAAAGAGGAGTAGCGTGCGTAGTGAGCAACAAAGGCTGGTACGAGCCAGACACCGTTACAATGTTGAGTCCTGAATATAATTTCTTGCAGGGATAAAAATAACAATTTATTCGAAAGACTGCACATCGAAGCCCTTATAATTTCTTCCTGCAAAAAGCTATCGGTATAGCATATGAATTAATTTTTATTCTACATATTATTTTCGTATTTAAACGCTTATTTATTTATCGATTTAAACACGATTGGTTTTTTATAAAAGAAACTTGCCAATTTATTTATTGAAATCACTTTCCTTTCGGAAAATTAAAATTGGAAATTTCGTAAAATCAAAGGTAGTGAAGTGATACTAAAACAATGGTTGTCAGTTCAATGGACCCTTAATACGAAGCTGTTTACGTACAAACATATTTTATTGAAGAAAGTTTTAGATCTTCCAATTTGACGAGTATAAGCATATAAAGTCTTGTCAAGGAATTAGAAGGGAATTATGGAGAGTTTGAAAATTATTCTATAATTCAAATGAAGAAGCAACCTTATACTTGCTTACCTTTTACCTTGAAAAGGTTTTTTTTGGGGGGGGGGGAGACTTCACTAATTTTTAAAGGAATGCAATACATTTAACAACTAAGTTATAGTTAATATCTATATATTATAAATTTATAGCTTTTAAGGTAGGATGTAATTAAAACGTTTCAGCTGCTAAAGTAGCATTTATTTATGAACAGCAATATATGCACTAGAATGACCTAACCAGGCATGGTAAAAAATTTAATTCCGTTATGATCTGTTCAATGTATATAGATAATACTCTCAACATTTTCAACAATAACCCTCTAATACGGAACGGTCAGGAACGGCGGAATCATGAGATATTCCGGGATAGAATAGGACGGAATGGAATTAGTCCGGGAGTCAGGGAGTTCAAAAGCATCATATCAAACAGCTCATGCTATAGTTTGTTTTATTGTAGAATTATGTTGGTAGTCACTTACTGAAAATAGCCATAAAGTCTGTATTTCGGGTCAGGCAGGGAACATTGTTATTATTGCAAAATAAGTTGCAAAAATGCATTTTTTTTAGTTTTTCTCGATTAACTTTATTGTTTAACAGAATTGAATTTTCTATACGATACACGTATTCCTAAACGCAAAATGGATTTTCTTCATTGTTAAATTGTTAAATAAAAAATTGTTTTTTTTTTAATTTTCATATTGCAATGGTTTCTACAAAAAACCATTTTTGTTCATAAGATTAGCATTTATAGATGACTTTTAGTACAGATAACTTAAAAATTGAAGTCCGATCTCGATATCTCAAAATGGCGTCTAGTTGCAAAATTATTTACCCGAAACGTTTAAATTGCTGTCCAATCCGATCCAGGAATGATAATTGCATCTAACCGCCTTTAATCAACAGCTTATGACGTACTTAATAAACAATAAAAAGGAATTTTTTAAAGATTAATATTTAACAACATTTTTAGATCTCATCTCATTGTCAGTACTATTAATATTTTGTTACAATTTTAAAATTAATTTTATTCAAATATTCTTGCAGTTAATTAACACGTTAATAAACCAAAATGATTAATATTCTACCAGTTTACCCTGGTAAAAATGTTTTATAACGATTTTTTACTAAATTTCTGTGACATTTTTACCTTGGTTATTATGTAATACATATTAACAATACTTTTTTAACTCTTCATAAATTGTTTACATGCAGAGAAAAGGCAATCACATTGATAATGAGGAAAAAAGCTTTATAAGTCAAAGCAGTAAAAGTACTGGAGATAATGAGAATACGAAACCAAAGGTACAATAATCTATTTATAAAAATATAGCATACATTATTCATTCTTATGTCCTTACGATATTTCATGAATTGTTACGTCTGAATAGCGACGCTCACAACTATATATTTATTATTATGAAGTGTGATGGTTTAGAATAAAACAAGTGAAGGCTCGGTTGTTCAGAATATAGAATAAATTTATTGCATATTATAAGCTCACAAATAATTCTCTCCTTTGGCTACCGGTCGTGGCCTACCGAGATTACCTTTTCGCTTATAACTCGGGGTTAGACAAACGTGAGTGTGAATGAACGCGGCGCGAACAGAAAAAGAACGATACCTTAAGTGCGTGGGTGTGTGTATATGTGTATGTGGGGACACAGCCCGCACGGCGGCAGCACCTCTCGGCAGAGAGAGAGAGAGAGAGAGGGAGAGAGAGAGAGAGAAAAGCTCGAGCGTCGAGCTCGCCCCGCTTCCCCCTGCGCGTCAGTCTAAGCTGAGAGCCCAACCGCTACGCACCACTGGCACTGCACAGACCAACAGAATAAACCGTAGTACAAACCTAACAACGCAACATCATTTGCCCAAGAGGCCACGCATCCCTGCCCTCCCCCTTCACTGGTGACCAGGACGTCTCGCCGAGGAAGCGGAGGTAATAGCGTAACACTCCTACGAAGCGAGTCGCTTATACGCAAGGCAGGAGCAACAGGCGCAGCTAGTCGTAAATTTCTTTTTTTTCCCCCGAAGGGAAAAACCCGTACAACCGTCTTATTGTTTCGCCTCCGAAAGGGACCAGATGTAAATTCCCCGCGCGGGAAAAATTTTCCAAAGCCCGAGTATTAGCCTAGAACGAGCGGAAATCATAAATTTTCTCGCACGAAAAATTTTCCTCAGCGCATTGCCGCACCGCCTCCGACAATCGTTAGAAGCGACCGCAATAAAATTTTTTCGCCGGGAAAAATTCCACTCGGACATCCATTTCATTATAAGCCCCGCAGAGCAGAACCGTCATAAAATCTACCGAAAAGATTTAATTGTTATTGCTTCTCGGCGCGCACAGCCATTACCATAACAGCTTAATTACTTTTCCCCGAAGAACCAATAACAATTAGGATCCCCCTCGTATCACCCGAAAGCGAAACAAGCAAGCTCATACGGCTGCGGAGAAGTAAACAACTTCCCCTCTAGTTGCAAGCGCGGGAAAATCGAACGCGGACGCCATTACAAAATTCCTCCCACCAACGCCGGCAGGGAGTAGGAGCGAGAGCGCCGCACGCGCGCAAGCGGACGAAGAGAGCAAGAGCGCTGATTCACCGCTCTCCCCCTCTCGCTCAAAAGCTGACTATATTACCGAGAGAGCGGACGAGCAGGCGGCGCGGCGGTAGAGAGCAGGCGAGCGCTACCAACATGGCGAGCGCTCCACACTAAGCGCGCGAAATTCAAATCGCATTAGACTCTCTACTCCAGCGAGCGATACAGCACAAAAATTTCGAATGCTACATTCGACCGAAATTTTTTTATACACAAATTAACACAGCGTAACTCCAGAAGCAGTATACTAATTCTTTGAATTCCAAAACAATTTTCTAAACGTTTTTTAACAATTTTAAAATAAGTGCACAGTGTTTTAAAATTTTTTAAATCAACATTTAGCACAAATCGCGCGAAATTCGAAGCATTGGTCTTGTTTTAAGGAGCATTTTTCTTTTTCTTCTCATTTTAATACCTACTAATAAATCCGGGCGATTACGTATTAGTTAGGCTAAAACCACATTTATTAATTATCGCAAATCAATTGTCAACGAATACAATTTTCTACGAGCCATTCTACATAAAAAAAAAGAAGGCCAACTCACCTCCACCCCCTCCCGCTAGCACAGCTCGGCGAGAGGAGACGAGGAGTCTCCTGCAGTGACACGAGGTCACATCAATCATCACTGAAGATTATTACACAAAAACACATAACTAACGACTAACTGCCGTATACATAAAAATTGAATAAACACTAATTTTTTTCGTGTATCCACAGCACCGTTCGTTCCGCTGGAACCCTACGACAGCTGGTCAACGTCACAACGTCGCTTGTTCACCAGCTGCAGCCATCAGACTCACGTACTCTTACGCACCGACACCGTCCCCTAGGAAAGTTGTCCCCTCCCGGAGGTGTAGGCCGAAAGGTCGTCAGTCGAGGCGTCCAGTGTCGCACTACTCAGGGCAAGGACCTCAACTCACTTTGCATCAGGGACACCGTCCCCTAGGACAGTTGTCCCCTCCCGGAGGTGCAGCCCAGTGCAAGTGAGAGCGGGCTCGCCCCTCAGAAAGGCGACACACAGCAAAGGTAAACTCCACGGTACTTTTTTCGTCGTCATTCATTATTTTCGTTTTTTTAGAATCACGACAAACGCCCACGCCGCAGTCGAGTCATATCGGTACGCGATTCAGCACGACCCGTCGAACTCAGCTAGTGCCAGGGACACCGTCCCCTGGACAGTTGTCCCCTCCCGGAGGTGTAGCCCAACACAGCTGAGCGCGATCATCACACCATCACGAACGCGCACACTCCTGGAGCCGGCTTACGCCGGGAACATCGTCCCCTGGACAGTTGTCCCCTCCCGGAGGTGCAGCTCGGCGTAGCCGACCGGGACAACGGCGCGGATTCGGTCACGCGGTCGCGCACACACAGATAAACGACGCGAACGCGAGTCTGTCACTCAGGTCGGGAAGGCAAATCCCTAAGCTACAAATTCAACCACCTACATACCTTCCTGTACAACCCATCCCACCTCCCACGGGCGAGATGACGCTCACAAGGACACCCGATGTAACTCCCAGCACGTCGAGCGGACGAGATCAGTCCCACGCAGCAACACACAGCAACGAGACGAGCCAAGAAGAATTCGTCCTCGCAAACGAGCCAACCGCTCCCACGACGGCAACCGCCACAACAACCTCCAGCACTCCGGCAACCCAGGCGCCAGGCGAACCGCCTCAACAGCCACAATTGCTCACAACGGTAGCAACACCAACACGCCACGGCGCGTCGACGACGCTAGCCACCACTGCAAACTCCAGCTTACTCTCGCGCCCCATAGCGCACACACACGTCAACACCACAGCTCGGAATTTGCTTCCCGCTTTCCAGGCCCAGGAGCTCCCAGTACACCAGCCGATGGTAGAAAGATTGCAGGCCGACCATGCCGCTCTACATCAATACACAGTCCAGCAGGCGAACCTACAGAGTCGCCTCCTCGAGCAACAGCAAACGCAGATGCAACAAGTCCAGCAACATCTGCAGCTCATCACCGAACAACTGACGCTAGCGCTTCAACGCGCCTCGAGCACGGTTCTGCCTTCGCCCGCATCCAGCGAGTACGGTCCAGCCTCAGTCCAGCAACATCATACCACCAACCCACAACCGGCAACAAACTCTTTCGCACCGCCCCCTTTCGCAACCAATCAGCAACCTCAGCCAGCACAAGCAGGCATCTACAACGCAGTCTCACCGTTAACTGATCCATACAACACAGCAGCACAGAGCTTCAAACAGACGAAGAATCTCACATTCTGGCAATTCTACAAATACGACCCGGAGGGTTGGTACATACAGCTAGAGGACGCATTCAGAGCCAACGGCGTCACCAACGACGAGGAGAAGTACAACTTTGTCTGCAGGTACTTACCAACAGACACTCACAGAGACATCCACTACAACCTGACGACACTGGAGCCCGGGCGCAAACACGAACAGCTCAAAAAAATACTCATCGACAAGTACGCAGCCACAGCAAAGCAACAGATAGAGAGGTTGTGCGGAGGCGCTACACTAGGCAACAGACGTCCATCAGAATTCCTGGCGGAACTTTTGAGACTGTCAAAAGGAACAATCAAAAGAGAAGCCACTATCAGACTCTGGAAGGCCAGACTGCCCAACGCCATCACTTGGTCACTGATGAACATCACAGACGAAGACGAGCTCACCACCAGAGCAGACGAAGCACATGCTCTCTTGCAGCAAGAGCAGAACGGATTCACAGCACAGCTCACGAGCTTGTAACCGCCACCATCACATCCGGACAGCACATTCGAAGCTCGACTGGCAGTAATCGAAAAAGCTCAGTCTAACTTTTTCCGTCAAAGCCGGAGCAGAGAACGCTCAAACTCGCACAACGCCAAACAACACGGCAGGCCAAATAACAACGGGCAACAAGGAGACCACTCAGCAACCTCACAAACCAAGGGTCGGCCAGCGACACCAGGGCAACGCCAAAATAATAACCAACACACTAGATGTTACTACCACCGCCGTTTCGGCTCAGACGCAAGGAATTGCATCCTGCCGTGCGATTGGGTCCACGCAGCCGAGGACTCCTACACCGTGAGATCCAAGACTCCAGCCACGCAGCAGGAAAACTAAACGTCCCAGCTGTCGAGGAGACTGACAGCAGGTCGAGAACATATCTACGTCTCCACGTTAAGGACGAGATCTCCAAGTTGACGTTTCTCATCGACACAGGCGCAGATCTCTCCATACTTCCACCTTCGGAGAGCAACAAACTGACACCGTCAAAACTACAACTCTTCGCAGTAAACAGCACCGCCATCAACACATACGGCACCACAAGACGGACGCTGGACGTCGGACTACCGTACAAGATAGCCTGGAACTTCACAGTCGCCGACATTCCACACCCCATCATAGGCGCTGACCTATTAACCGCCTACCATCTTCTCCCGGACTTAAAACTCGGGAAGCTGGTAGACGGCACAAGTAAAGTAGAAGCCGTAGGCTTCGTGAAAGAAATTGAAGTCCTCCAGATATCTTTACTCCAACCTGGCCACAAATACCAAGAGATAATCAACAAATATCCACATGTGTTCGGCCCGGACCAATTCCGCAAAGTCAAAAAACGAGAAGTTCTACATCACATCCTAACGCTGGGACCACCTGTATCACAACGTGCAAGACCACTGATCCCAGCGAAACTCAAAGCCGCAAAGAAGGAGTTCAACAAATGGCTCAGTCTCGGCATCTGCCGCCCATCGAGCGTCCCATGGGCAAGTCCATTACATATGGTACCAAAGAAGGACGGCACCTGGCGACCGTGCGGAGACTTCAGAAAACTGAACATGATAACCATCCCAGATCGCTATCCAGTACCACGTCTCCACGACTGTATGGCTTTTCTAAAAGACAAAACACTCTTCTCAGCACTGGATCTACGTCAAGCTTACCATCAGATCCTGGTCGCGCCAGAGGACGTCCCAAAGACAGCAGTCATAACGCCATTCGGCCTGTTCGAATTCCTTGTTATGACATTTGGTTTTCGCAACGCGGCTCAAACGTTCCAGAGATATATTCACTCGGCTCTGGGCGACCTAGACTTCGTCTTCGTTTACATCGACGACATACTCATCGCCTCATCCTCGGAGGAAGAACACCGGCAACACTTGGAGTTAGTGTTAAAACGCTTGACCGAGTTCGAACTTCAAGCGAATCTCGACAAGTGCACCTTTGGCGTAGAAGAACTGGTTTTCCTCCGACACCTCATCTCCGCCAAAGGCTACAAACCCAGCCCAACCAAGGTACAAGCAATCCAGGACTTCCCGAGACCCTCAAACATTGAGGAACTTCGCAGATTCCTGGGCCTCGTCAACAGCTACCGAACGCTGCTTCCACACGCCGCTGAGACCCAGCTTCTTCTACAAGCACAAATCACAGGGTGCAAAAAGAAGGACAAGAGACCAGTCCATTGGACGGACGACAGCATCGCAGCGTTTGAGAAATGTAAAAAAGACGTCGCCGACCTAACATACATGGCTTTCCCGGACGAGAAAGCAGAGCTTCGTCTCATCTGCGACGCCTCCGACACAGCAATGGGCGCGGCCCTAGAACAGCTTCAAGAGGGCACATGGACGCCCCTCGGTTTCTTTTCTCGTAAATTCTCAGTCCCAGAACGCAAGTACGCAGCGTACGACCGCGAACTCACAGCAATATATGAAGGAATCAGGCATTTCCAACATCATCTGGAAGGCGCAGTATTCAAAACCTACACAGACCACAAGCCTCTCATTTACGCACTGCAACTCAGCACCGAGAAGATGCCGGCCATCCGGTCACGCAGACTCTCCTACATAGCACAGTACAACACAGAGATCCACTATCTACCAGGAGAAGAAAACGAAGTGGCAGACGCCCTGTCTAGAGTCAACACCTTCACGACTCCAAGTATGTTCCACTGGGACAACGACAACCTTGAAGCAGACGAACAACTGCTCCAGGTAAGAGCAAACATCGAGGCATTCAAACTGCCAACGCTGTACGACGCACTGCACCTCAGCAAGGAGCAAAAAGAGGACGAACAACTCCGCTCAATTCTAGACGACCCCTCTAACCCTTTGAAGCTACGCAAGCTAACTTGGGGCTCCAAACATGCAGAGTTCTACTGCGACATCAGAGAAGACGTCATCCGCCCGTACATCCCTCAATCCCTCAGAAAAGAAGTTTTCGACACTTTCCACTCACCCTCCCACCCAGGTCCACGAGTCACAGTCCGCTTGATTAGACAACAATACGTATGGCCGGACATCAGAAGAGACACGGTCAAATGGTGCAAGCTTTGTCAACCATGTCAAAAGGCCAAGATCTCACGCCAGAACAAACTTCCTCCAAAACATTTCCGTACACCAGATGCCAGATTCGACCACGTCCACCTAGATCTAGTGGGACCTTTCCCCACAAGCAACGGAGCCACTCACATCCTTAGTATCATCGATCGATACTCGAGATGGCCAGAGGCAATACCAATCACAGACACGTCGGCAGACACAGTCGCTCACGCCTTCACGGAGCTCTGGGTAAGCAGATACGGTGCGCCAACCCTGCTTACGACAGATCAAGGACCACAGTTCGAATCACGTCTGTTCTCTCAATTTCTGCAAGTGATGGGCATCCACAGATGCAGAACCACCTCCTACCACCCAGCTTCTAACGGGATGGTAGAGAGGCTACACAGAGAAATCAAAACGGCGCTCGCATGCCACGAGGATAACAATTGGACAAAAATCCTGCCGTCAGTGATGCTCGGTCTACGGAACAGAATCCGACCTGTCACCAACACCAGCCCATCACAACTGGTCTTCGGCAAAATCACAAGGATCCCAGGCGACTTCGCCCCTTTCACAGACGAAGAGCCAGACATCCGAGTTTTTTACAACGAGTTCCGAGAAACGATGAGACAGATACGACCGGTTCCAGTGATCCACAAGTCAGACACACAACCCTTTATACACAAAGGGCTAGACTCCTGCACGCACGTTTGGATGAGAGAAAAACCAATAAGACCTCCGCTCTCCACTCCGTACATCGACCCGTACGAAGTCATCTCCCAAGACATGGAAAACCACACCTTCACCATCGACAAAGACAGCAGCAGAAAAACAGTGAACATCACTAGACTCAAACCGGCTTTCCTACTCCACGAGGAGGAGGAAGAAAATCACAGCTCGGCACCTACATCATCGCCACCACACCAAAACCCAATGCAAGCATTATTCAATATCCCGCAATCACCCAGTCATCCGACAAACCAACAACCCAGTCCTCCCGAACCGCCGCAAGACGACACCCCAATTCCAGCCCCACCCACTCCAACTCAGCCACCCACCGATCGACAAGTCGACAACCAACTCGCGCCGCGTAAT
Source organism: Philotrypesis tridentata (assembly GCA_018906965.1). Lineage (NCBI taxonomy): Eukaryota > Metazoa > Arthropoda > Insecta > Hymenoptera > Pteromalidae > Philotrypesis > Philotrypesis tridentata. The sequence continues at coordinate 49,764 of JACCIB010000928.1, read as the reverse complement.
CTCGCGGCTCAGCCTCTCGCGACGCAAGCAGACACAACCGCCGCGACCGATCGACAACAAGATAGCATCCCCGCACCGAGCACACCCGCGACTCAATCCGCGACGCGAACAGACATCACAACTACAACCGATCAAACACCGAATAGCAACAAACGGCAAAAACACATCCCCAACATTCTCAGGAAAAACCGCGTAACTTTCTCAAACAAGGCTACAGCGGCATTAAATTCAAAAAATTCTAACAGCAATGGAGGACATAGAGAAGCAGAGGGAGCTACTACGTCAATACAAGGGCCGCACCGCGGACCACACAATCAAGGCCGACTGCTTCAACGCGGACTTGGCCCTCGAGCAATTTGAACAAGATCTTCGCAGGCAAACCGACCGTAGGGAGTCCCAACTGCTTCGTGCTCGTTACCCAAGCAACGACTACACTCTGACAGTAAGATCACCAACGGCTATAATAAACAACTCGCCTGTGAAACAGCTCTTCTTGTTCAACATTCACTACCAACTAACCAAGAACCAGTTGCGTGCATGTCTAGAAGCTCAAATAGAAGACCGCTTCGACATCGTCAGACTCTCTAACAGGAGAAAAGACGAAAACAAACGTCGACGAGGCGGTACACAAGCTTCATTGATTTTCGAAACCCTAGCCGGTTCCGTGAGGACGCAGATCAAAACAATAAGAGGAGAACTCACCTTGACAGACCGGACCGGTCGCCTATCTAAAATCAGGAGTCGCCCAGACGACGAAGTCATCTTCGTCAGACCAGCGGCAACGAACGAAGACACCTCAGTAAAAATCCCAGAAACACTACTAAGACTCTTACACTGTACCACAGTGGTCAAGAAGTTAGCTGAGTACTCAAGCGGATCAGATTATCTCAACTTATACGCCGCTACGGGAGAAATGAAGAGCCTCGAAGGAGTAGACGCCGAATTGGATCCATCTTCCGAGAGATATAAGAACGTCAACAACGCTTTCGAACTACTAAGAAGCGACAACCGAACCTTCTTGATCAGATCGTACCACTTCTCCGACCGGAGCACGGCGCCAGGACCGGCGGCAGTGATGACCCTTTTAAACGATAGGTGGTCACCGGGAGACTCACAAATCAACATCAAGAAGTTGGATCTGTCGGCAGTCGAAGCCACCCCACAGCTTTGTGCAACGATCACGAGAACCTGCTGGGTCAAACACCTCGTCTTCGGCGACACACCCAACTTTAAAGACTCTCCACTACTAACGTCTCACCTCGTCAGCATAAGTTTCGTCCGCAACCGTAACGCCACCGTAACCAACGTGCTCCGGAACAACGACAAACTAGAAAGTATCGAATTCCACGAGCGCCGCGACGTTGACGCAGAAAGCCTGAGCGCAATAATCAACAACGCCCCACAGCTCACAAAAGTCGTTTTGCGAGACTGCACCGGCAAGTTCCCGCACATCCTTACTGTAACACAGGCAGTAATGGGACCGGCAAACAGCGTGGAGGAATTCAGCTTCGACTATTGGACGGCACGAGAACTCAACGATACAAGATTCTTGCAAATCGACATCAACGTTACAACCTCCCTCAAGAGCTTGTCATTACAACACAACACCTTCTTCGCGCCAATGATCCAGCAAATTGTCAGCTGCGCCCCAAATCTCGTACACCTCAACATAGAGGGGATAGTCGTGGCGACAGCAATCAATTTATCGAACAACGGCAAGCTCTCATCGCTAGTAGTGGAGTACCACAGACAGGTAATTGACACACTAAGGTCAATAACGGCCATACCAAAGCTCAAGGTCATCGTCACCAATCGCAGAGGTCGACGCCACTCTCGAGCCCTCAATCAGAGCGATGTAGAAAACCTGTGCTGGATCATCGCAGGCTGTGGAGAAGCGAAGATAGTGTTCAAGAGACTAAAGGCAGCAAAGTCAAACCAAATCGAGAGATCATGCAGGAGGCATCGAGTCATCCTCGATACTGCAGGAGAAGACACCATCCTCTCCCGAGCTGGTTAGATTCCCCTTTCCCTCCAACTCCATCTCAGTTCCTAACTAACTTCTAATTATTTTAACTTTAGCGCAGAACAATCAAAATCGCATTTTTACAAATTAAGCATCCGAACCTTAGACACTAAGTTTAATGAATGTAAGACGTATATCTATTATTTTTGTAAAATCAAAAACAACTAATATAAAACCCAAATCATAAATCTCTACTCATTGTTATTTCCAACAGAGTCTATTGATTTATAACTAGATTAAGAACAATATTTTTATACAGAGTCTATTAATGTACAACTAGATTAAGAACAATATTCGTATACGCAATGTTACTTAATATTTAAGCATCAAAACCCGAACATAGCTATATATCAACAATAAATGTAAAATACTGATCAAACTTGTAACACACAAACTGTAAACTATCTTGTAACGCCAGTGGTCAACACACACTCAATCAATGTAAATCTTTCTTTAAACGCGCAGAGAACATTAAAATCAACCCCAGTCAGGCAACTCTCTCAAACTCAGTCAATTCAATTCAAATCATGGAGTCAGAACAATCGAATTCATTTCAAATCATGGAGTCAAAAACCATTCAAATCATGGAGTCAGAAACCAATATCCACACGACTACCCGATTCCTTTTTTTCAAAAAAAAAAAAAATTTCGTGGAGAGTAGTGTGGGGACACAGCCCGCACGGCGGCAACACCTCTCGGCAGAGAGAGAGAGCGAGAGAGAGAGAGAACAGCTCGAGCGTCGAGCTCGCCCCGTTTCTCCCTGCGCGTCAGTCCAAGCTGAGAGCCCAAGCGCTACGCACCACTGGCACCGCACAGACCAACCAAATAAACCGTCGCACAAACCAAACAACGTTACATTATTGGCTCGAGAGGCCACGCATCCCTGCCCACCCCCTTCATGTATATAGGCAGATGGTTGTGCGTGCAGCTCGATGAGGCGTCGAGTAGTTTCCTCGATGCTCCAGTAATATTCCCAGAAATAGACGGCTTGGCCTACTGTCGGGCTGTTGCAAGGTGCAGCGTCTTGCTTCAGGGTCGACGGTCTCCCTCGTCTTCCTCGTTGTTCCGGATTGTCGGATGATGTGGAATCAGCAGTGGACGTCTCGTAGGTGGATGCTCCCCGTATGTGGCAATGGCTTGGATAGAGTGAGTAAGTCACGGACAGAGCTTCGCCCTTGCTCTTGAAAACTTGATAATCGACTCAGCTACGGCGCTCTCCCTCCATTTATTTATTTTTTTTTCTATTTAACCTCTGGCCTCCTCCCATTGTCGCGTAGAATCTGCACGTGCCGGTTTTTCTGATCTGAATGCATGGCTTTCCTATAGTGGTGGTTATTTTCGGTACAGCGTGATTCACGTATCACTCGCAATCTTCGTGGACATCGGAAGATTCGCTGTCAAATTGTGATTGGCCCTGCCTTATTTGGGGTGGCTGCTTTTGATACTTATAATTAGAAAACAGTCGTCGGACAGATCGGATTAAATTTGATCTGCTTAGACCGAGACTTTATATAAAATTTTAATTATATATTTTTCGCGGTTTATTACAGAATATAATATACTGAATTTTGTATGAAAGGCTATTTGCTGAAGTTGCCCATAGAAAAATTCGCTGATAAATGCGTAGAAATGTGTAGAAATCTTTAAAAAGAAGTATAACTACCCAGAAATTCGTTGCAATACTTCTGCATCTTTATCTGTAGATTTACTACATTAATTTCTGTCGAACCTAGCAATAAAAAATAATGCGTGTTTCGATAATACGTGCATGAAAAAAGGCTCTTGTTTACATATGAAAAATTAAGGTAGTTGAGACCCGCCATGCGTTCTCATCTGATTTATTCGACAGTATAGGACAGAGCACGCGAGCAAATGAAAAGAAAGATGTATCATTATACTGCCGCAGGCACACATAAGAAAGTCGTAAGTAGTCCGTGAAAATAAATACATACGAGACTCGGGGAGTAATCAGCAGCATTGTTGCTTGCACGTATCACTTCCCCCTCCTTCTTCATAGATACAGAATAGAGAAAACAGTCAATCTTGCATTAAAATTACTTGAAAACTAAACGGGTAATCGTTACCAAACTTTTTTATTCAGTTTTAAGTAATGTCAAATATTATGAATTCATATTTCAAGTCGTCCTTCATAGTAGCACTCACCACTCTAACCTCACTCGCTACATTCGTGAATTTATATACATCATGCTATAAAGGATAACTTCAGTCACTTGTATCGTAATGTACTATTTCGATACATTTTGCTTAAAAATCACTTGCTTATGCGATGTATGACTGCACTATTGTGTCACCCTGCATCGTTCAGCCAAGCATCGCATTCGTATCGATGCAACTCTTTCGCATTTGTATCGAAACATACTATTTCTTTTAGTAATACAATAAACTATTTTAAATATGTAACAACTGATATTTATTATTCTCTAGCAAAAAAAGAAAAAGATACGTATTGAAAAGTTTTATCCCGCAGAATATGAAATTTCTCATTCGCAAATAGCTAACTTGGATACATCAAGTGTTAGCAACTATGTCCGAGACTTGGTGTCAGTTATATTTACAGAGCAGGAACTAGCAACTCATAGTGCAACGGAAAGTAAATGTAACGCCAACAATGCAAAAGAAAGTCGACCTGCTCTAGATATTCAACGCATCAACGCAACGAAAAGTAAACGTTACCTTTTATTTAAATACGTTTGACCTTAGTAGAAAAAAAATCTGAATACATCACCCTAACTTCACTAAGTCCAGTCTCATTTTTGGCGATCTGTTTCATGTCAGCCTGTAGAATTAAATAGATCCTTTTCTATATTATTTTGTACCAAGGTCAATATACATTAGGGTGGCGTTTATTTCCTAAAGTTCTTGAATACTCGCTTCCTTGCCGGAAATCGATTCTTTCTATTCAAAAACTATGAATGAAATAAAAAAAATGTTATCCAAGCCCATCTTTAAAAAAACGCTTTTTTCACTTTTTGTCATATGCTAACACTCTGATTAATTTGCTTACTGAAAAAATAGTTATTTTCAATTTTCAGAGTGCCCGGAGTACAGGCAGTTTCCAGAATGTGGGTTGAGTGTCTCTTTTTCCAATGGAAATGTATGTTCTGCTTTCTAAAAGGCAAAAGATCAGACAAGTTTTCAAGCCCACTGCTTAGAGGGATAGTATAAGAATTTTGACGATGGTATAGTTGAGCAGTGTTGAGATAATCAGAGATTATAAATTTCAAAATTCAATAATTCAAAACTGCTCAGCCGTATCAACTTGAAAATTCTGTAAGTTCTCGTTACCTTATATAAAACAAAACATGCTTTTCCCTTGGGAAAAGGCTCATTATATCCATGATCTAGAAAATGAGTATACTTCGTACTCCTTTCAAATTGAGAAAAACTTATTTTCTATCTAGAAATCCATCGCAAGGATAGCATGTGAAAGTTTAAGTTTATCACATAGACCAATGTCAAAATAATTATCATTTATGGTATTCAAAATTGAACAGCTCAAAATTGGTCTAGACGATTAACTTGAAATTTCTTATGCTATCCCTCTGATTGATTTGCTTAATGAAAAATTAGCTATTCTCAATTTTGAGAGAGCAACATGTACACTCAGTTTCCAAATCTTGGGTGTAACGAGTATTTTCCCAAGGGAAATGCATGTTTTGCTTTGTAAAAGGTAACGAAAACTTATGAGTTGTCACTCAGAGGAATAGTACGAGCCATGAAATCAATGGTGTAAGTATATCTATATGAAAATCACAAATATAAGTTCTTAGAACAAGTTAATCATATACATTGTTTTAACATATTAAAACAAATTTGGATGCCGAATTTCAGCCTTCTAGCTATAACAGATTTTAAATGAGGTGAAGACCGAAATATTCAAAATGCTGCTTTTGTAACTGGTGGATGATTACTTATTTCTATTATACTCTTCCCACTCATTTAATATCTATCATAGCTAAAGGGCTGAAATTTGGTACACAAGTTTGTTGTAACATATTAAAACAATATAGGTAATTAACTTTAACTAAAAACTTGTAGTTTTTTCATATAGTTTGTACCTGACAATTTAGACTCTAAAGCCATGAAATCAATGGTGTAAGTATGTCTATATGAAAATAAGAAATATAAGTTCTGGGATCAAGTTAATCATAGACATTGTTTTAACATGTTAAAACAAATTTGGATACCGAATTTCAGCCTTCTAGCTATAACAGATTTTAAATGAGGTGAAGACCGAAATATGCAAAATGCAGCTTTCGTAACTTGTGGATGATTACTTATTTCAATTATATTCTTTACACTCGTTGAATATCTATCATAGCTAGAGGGCTGAAATTCGATATCCAAATTTGTTTTAGCATGTTAAGGGGTTATGCCTGAGTTGAACCTGTAAAAAAGACATTAATAAATAAATAGTATAAAAAAATCTTTCTCCTACTTCAAATATAGGTATTAAACATATTTTTAACTATTTTAAAAAAATTATATATCTATACTTACATTGTAAACAATTACATGTATGAATCATTAATTTTCAGCACTTTTTTCCCTTTGCCGCAGGATATCTCAGCATCCAGATGATGAATTGACACCAGACAGGATGTAAAATCTTCTGAATATGTTTCTTCACTGCTTGAGTGGAAGACTTTTCTACAAAAAATAAATTTTAAATATTTAGTAACTCATAAGATGATTATATCAGTAATTATAGTGAATATTACATATATTCACATACGCAACATTGACTTTTACCTTGTATTAGTCAATTCTGCTCCGTTCAAGCAGTGAAGAAACATATTAAGAAGATTTTCCATCCTGTCTGGTGTCAATTGATCATCTGGATGCTGAGATATCCTGCGGCAAAGGATCTAAAATCATAAAAATGGCAAAACTGAGAAAAATGCATTTAAAGTTTATCAAGATGCTTATGTATACTTATCGGGTAGTACTTACATGAACTGCTTAGCATATTTTTCTTATATTTTGGCATAAGATACCTACATATTAAGGCATATATAAAGACCCGAGTGCTGTATATGTAGATATACCACTATCGAGAGCTGAAATTGAAATATAAATTTTTGATACGCATTCACAGTCAGTATGTTTAACATGAATATAATTGTTGGTATTGCTTACCCATGACTTTCCAGGATTATTAACAATCACAGTAGACTTAGAGCTGGTTGGAGACTATTTATCACACAACAGGCATCTTGTACACATGATAATTATAGCCCGTACACCTAAAAATCAAGAATATACTCACAAAGAACAAATTCTTTACAAATCATATGTTGTTTATAGTCCAAACACTTATCTAAATTTGAAGACTAGTAGACTCAGAAGCTATCACAACAGCAGAACATCCAGCTTACACTAAACTACAGACAGCAGACGAAACAGCTGATGTCTGACAGTCTGAATGCAAACTCGACTAAGTCGGTAAAACAGTGATTTCCTTTTCCATATGCTGTAAAGTGTATTTTTTCAGACGGTAATTTAAATTTGCACGAATATTTTTTTACCCCTTTATAAGTTTGATTAAAAAATTACAAGACTAAATTTAAATCCTAAATTTATTTTATTTTGAAAATTCAAAATAAAAATAAAATCTACGATTTTATAAAAATTAGTTATTTACAGTATGTAATGATTCAATAAATAATATATTTTTTTTTTAAATAAAATTGCGTTTTCAAAAGGAGTTTGTAAACACATTTAATTTTACATTTTCTATGAAAAAGCAATTGTTTTAAATCATCAAAAGTGCTATAAGACAAAATATCAATAATACGCAATTTTGAAAAATTGTATTTTTTTAGTATTTTGCCTATAACTTTGTAACGGAATTTTTTCGGACAAAAAGGACTTCAGCAGCGTATTCTACATTAAATTTCCCTTAAAAAAATCAAATAAAAAAATTTTTGATTTTTTTGAATTTTAACTCAAGCATAACCCCTTAAAACAATACCTGTAGTTAAGTTTATATAAAAACTTATAGTTTTGATTTTCATATTGTTACCTAACTGAAAATTTAAACACTAATGGCATGAAGTCAACAGTGTAAGTATTTATGAAAATGTCAAAATTATAAGTTCTTATAAAATGTTAAGGAGGTTCCGCAGTAAATAGATACAATGCCAAGAAAATTCTACAAATTTGTACATCGGTTGATTTTCAGTTTAGATAGGCCCATACAAAAGTTTAGAATGTTAGGATACCTAGAATACGAGAAATAAATATTTTAATTTTCATGGTATTAACGTGGGCTCTTATGGAACAATGCGATTCCGATGAATGAAATTTCATTTTACAAAGTAATCGATGCCAAGATTGGATCGTAAATTTTATATATTACAGAAAAATATCTAAAAAATGTAGATTGATGCCTAAAATACTCCGAGGGTACTTACAATATTAACAATAAATAAAGATGTGCTTAAAACATGTGTTTTTCCTTCTGCTACTGACTCTATATAATATATCTGGCAACACTGTAGAAGAGGTTAGGAATCGGACGCGTTTCAAATATTTTCAATGAAGCGATTTACCTGAAAGAACTTCTATTAGTTTAGAAGTATTAATATAACATAAATAAATATAATGGATATAATAAATAATAAAATAGGTATAATAAATAAGGAAAATCGATTTTTATTTTCTTTAATTTCATGCAAAATTGAGAAAAAATAAAATGATAATATAACAATACTATTGTACATTAATGCTATTAAATATTAATCAGTGAAGGATTTTTGTTAATTATTAAACAATGTTATACATAAACATTTAGTAAACTAATAAAACAAGTTTTATCTAATCACAGTAATAAACATTAAATGCAACACACATTTGTAAGATTTTAAAAACAGTAATAAGATATTTAATTCGATACAATCAACATAAATATAATAAATATTTTATTTAATTTTCGCTTATAAAACAACATAATCTTTCTAAGAAGTCGTTTATTTTTTTATAACTATTTTACTTTCAGTAACTTTAATCTGGCCCGATTCATTTTCACATAACAGTTTATTCAAACCTATTAATTTATCTTTTTCGTAATTTTCGACAATCATTGCATAACTTATGCCAGCTGCAACGATTTTTGTTCTCGTTTCTTTTGATGTACATTCATTTAACGCACTTAACTGTTGTAAAGCGCTTGGTAATTCTTTTTCAAACAATTTTTTTTTCTTATTGTCTGCTAACGTTACAGCAACTTTAATTATACAATCATCCGTTATATTAAAGTTTTTCAAGACTTTATCTAATATTATAACATCTTCAAGCGAATCATGAGCTTGACTTGTGTCAATACCCATAGATTCAGCAACAGTCCCTAATTTGTTCGAGCCTTTACTAGTCTTTTTATTGCATTTTTTAATTAGAGGCAATCTGTCTGCAAATCCGAAAATCAATGATTGAAAATGTTTTTCTAAAAATGTAGTTTTCATAGCTTGTAAGAACAGTCGAGAATCAAAATTGCTATACTGAATTTGCGCCACGTTCTGCGCATGTTTGTGATCAGTCACGCGAAGCTCCATTTTCCGAAAGAATGGTGACCTAACCTCCTACGGTAAATACAGTGTCAGCGTAATCGGTCACCAAACGTCAGCTGGGATGCGCAGAACGGGATGTCAATCGCAATTATTCAAAGTTTCAATTGTATCCGACTGTACCTTTTCATAGGCTATCCACCTTTTTACATGCTACAATTTGGTCGAGTGTTTATATGAATACATTTATATTTACAATCCTTCCTCCACTTACACAGTTATTTATTTATTTATAGTCGATTGCTTTTTATAAAAACTTGCCAATTTATTTATTGATATCATGACTTTCCTTTGCTAAAAATAAAATGGCAATTTATGTAAAATCGAAGGTATAGAGAAGTACCACTAAAGAAAGGGTAGTCTGTCCAACAGACTCTTGACCCGAACATGTTTACGCGTTCATACTTTCATAGATAGTTGAGGGTTTTGCATTATTCAGCTAAATGTATAAGCATCATGTACTTTCAGTGTTTGTGATTCACTCATTTACGAGGTAAACAAAGAGATACATCCTAACGTAATTATTTTTGAACTGACTATAAGCACCTTTTTCTCCAGGCTGTACCGAAAGTACTACTTTCGCTCCCGGGCGATAGAAGCGACATTATTACGCACCAAGGGAGTAAATTCGGACAGCCCGTATCTCGTTTTTGCCATCCCCGCCTTCGGCTCGATGTCATAATTAGTGTAAGCTGTAATAAATATCAAATTGCTCGAAGAGATGATTAGATTGATTTATCACTTATACATTTCTTATCGGCATGTAGGAAGGAAAAAATTAATAACCGTATAGAATAAACCCGCTAGAATATTCTCTACGTTGTTATCGAAAGTTTGATTTTAATTTACATAATGAAATAACCGTAAATAATAAAGCACTTAAAATGAAATTTTAGTTTTTGGTACATTAAGGTTATCAAGTGTTAAAAAATTGATCTTTAATTTTCATACGAAGAAAAGACCTTATATACTTGCCAGCCTTTTACCTTGAAAAGGTTTTTTTTGTCATTATACCAAAAGTTTATTGAAAATTTAAAGTATTTCTTTTGTAATAAATACCTTATAAATTAGATTAATAACTCATTTTAAAGAAACGTTTGAGCCAAAATGACCTTTTATTACTACATCTAGGCTGTATTTCTCATTGATTATAAAAACAACACAAAATTAAATAATTATGAAACTCACTAAATATAAATAATTCTAATAGCTACCTGGGAAAACTATATCTACGCGTAGTAAACAGAAATCAGTACTTATTACTTTTGGCCGAATACAAATTTTGAAGTTATATGCAATACCTCATTTAATGTTTATGGCTTTAATATCCTCTTAAGTATTTATAATTCGGTAAGTATGTAAACTATAAATAATAATTTTTTAAGTAAATTTCAGACATTTTAATTAATATTTTTAAGAAATCAACAAAATTTTCAAAAGATTTTTCTACAATACATTTTGAATCCACCATGTTAAAAAGGTTTTACAATTTCAATACTACGAGGTTTTAAGCGGTAAATTTTGCAGAGATTTTTTCAACTGGAAACAAACATTTGATTATTATGGTGCACGGAATAGCCCCAATTTATCTGCAGAAAACTGTGTTAAAAGTTGTAAATGCCATTAATAGTATATTATGCAACGGATACGAAAAGTGTTTATTTTCAAAACGAGAAGTTACAGCACAAGCCGAAGATGAGGGCTGTAACGAATTTTGAAAAAAAGCCCTTTATGTACGATTCTTCATGCTGCTATAATCTGAAAATCAGCAACGAAGTTGCGATTTTTAAGTTAAAGTAGCATAAAATTAATAAAAGAAGTTGTACCCAATCGAAAAAAATTTCCCATTATTGCTACCGAGAACTTTGCAAAGTTCGCTGCACAGAAATCTGCAGAAAAAATTGATCCATCTACTCTCAACAAAGTTGCTGAATGATACTTTTTGCCAATAAAAAGAGTCAAAGACTTGGAAAAAAATCGAAAATGCATGGTGACAGCACTTAAAGAGGTCAAAACTAGATTTGGGAATAAGATCGTAGCTGAGATAGAAGAAAACTTTCAATTCTTCTTACCGGAGAAGATATCCTCAGTCATTTTAAATAATGAAAAACTTCACGTGGATATGGGCAACGCTGCAAATACTCTCACGTTATTCATTACATACCGTGGAGGAAATTCATTCAAATTTGAAACTTCAACCTCTGAAATAAATAACACACACAGTTTATTATCTTTATTTTATACTTTATTTAATAAAACTATTGCTTATACATATTATGTGAATAAATAAGTTATAAAGAAAATAATACAATTATCTTTTTTTCACTTGCAATCACCTATGATCCTCATCATCATCCTTTCATTACAATTTTGTTTTACTTAATATCATTTTTACTTATCCAACTATTATGCTCGTTACTAAACCCTAACCATTTTACATACGCGCGTTTACCACTTTTCTTTAATACTTTTTCTACTAAATATATTTCAGGATACATTGTCTTTTGATTTTCAGTTTCATAAAAACCACCTAAGACGGGTTTATCATAATAATCTTTTCAGTGATAAGTTATTGGATTAGTTTTACAACTCGCGTAATTGTAAAAATTTCAGTCGTCCAATTTGGTTATAACCTTTTTCAAAAACATATTTTATCTTGCTTATTCGCACTTTATCTCCAACATTGAATTTCGGGGTCTTTACAGGCATCTTTTCAACTGGAAATCGCTTCTTCATTTGTCTTTCATTCGGCTTTGAAACATTTTTGGGTTCAATTGCTATTGTCCGATGTTTTCTTAAATTATAAGTTTTGAGTAACTTAAGCAGAATATCCAGCCATTTACAGCTTCCTTGTTTGCTAAATTCTGTCCACATAGAACTTTTTAATGTTCTATTGAAACGTTCGCATATACCAGCATGAATATTACTATGTGAAGAGTACAAATTAATTTTATACTTTTTCATGAGTTGATGAAAGTTTGAATTGTAAAATTCTTTTCCTTGATCGGTTTGTAGGTTCGTTGGTATTCGTCCTTGCTTCAATATTCCCATCATTGCTTCAGATACATCTTTACCACTTTTTGACTTGACTGGAACAGCCCATGCATACTTTGAGAATATATCAATGACAGTAAGTAAGTAGTTAAAACCTTTATTCTCCTTGCAGTAGGGTATCATTTCTACAAGATCAGCTTGCCAAGTCTTATCTGTCCCACGTATATCATATTTTCTTCGTTTAGATCTACGACGAGCTGGTTTTGTGCAACTCTTCAGCCACTCTTTGAAGCTCCATTTTCTACAGTACTTCTCTTAATATTAGTCCTTGTTGCAGCTGCTCTACTCTTGTAGGTTTGTTATAATAATCTTTTAACAATTTAGTTATTAGATTCATCTTTACTACTACTACTACTTTTGTTATGGTTAAAATTTCAGTTGTACAGTATTCTGAAGAGTATTCCATATTGTTGTTGCAACTTCTCTAGCCTTATTTTCAGCTTCTTTGTCTGCCACGATTGGACTAAGTTTCTCATTTAGTTCTATTATTCTTATATTAGCATAATCTAGTAGATGGTTATGATTTCTAACAGCTTTATTGATATGAGCTAATTCAACGCTTATAGACTTTTCTATCACCAATTTGATGGTAATAAATTTGTCGTTGATTTTTTTAATTTCCACTGTCAGTATTGAATGATTACGTTCAATATGATTTTTTTGATGGGAAAGTATTGTATTAATCTTAGTTATATCTGCACTAATAGCATCTATATCAAATTTAATTGAATTAAATTCGATAAGAATTTTTTTATTTTCCTCTAATAGTTTTTTATAATTATGATCAATCAGATCTTTTTGTTTGGAAAGATTTTTATTAATCTCAGTTGTATCCGTACTAAGGGTATGATCTATAGTAGCTTAACTACTTGCATAAAATCACAAAAATGGCCAAAAAATACTGTTACAAGATTTCATGGGTACATTATTTCTTTTCTTTGTTTTTTCTGTACGTTCTATAGAACATAAAAGCTTTATTAAGTCGATGTAGCCCAAGATTTTTTTTTCGCAACTTTTGAGGCCAAAAAAGTGAATAAAAAATACGAATTTCCTCATACACAGTATCGAAATGGTCAGATGTTTCATTCAGTGCTTAGGTGACGAAACCTATGGAATTTCAGTTACAATGGAGCTACTGCACTCTCAACCATAAAACCATAAAGTTGTCGTATTGTAGCTACAATTATCAATAACATAACAATAATTTTATTCAAAACAATATATACAGTGCTTAATCCATGCACGCTGTTGTTTGTGGTAGGCAAAACTGATGCTGCTTAAGGAAGATCAGTTATTAATCAGTGAAAGTCCAGCACTATTGAAAATTGCCACACCACTTTTTGGAACTAGCCCACCACTGCTTCAAATCCTCATCCTATATTTTCCTAATAATAAAATGTGGGATTTTTAATAAGATGAACTGACTTATTCTCTTCTCGCGATTGCGCGTACTGGCTGGAGCTCGAGCGATCGGACAAGGAAAGAACGGCGCATCTCCTAGACAAGCAATTGCATGGACTTGCAGGCGATCGAGAGGCTAGATGACGAAGAGATGGCGCATCTCATTCAGCATCATCATCGATGCGCGTGTTCGCGTGCAATGCGCTCCCAGGAGAGATGCAATTATGTATAAGTATGCGCATGAGTGTGAGTGAATAAAATCAGCGAGGCTGCAACTGTACTCTCGGGGAAATACACCTCGATAAGTTGAATCCTGAACGGATAATCCCTGGGCTCGTGCGACGACGAGAATATTTATTAATGGCCAATGTTCATCGGTACCGTTCCGAAACCCAAGTACGATATGCCGAGAAATTTCCACAAATTTTAGTATGTCGTTCGGAAATAGCACAGATAGCGAATAGACAGATCCTGCAACCGTGCGGTGGCCTCAGTAGCTGTCTCTCGGGAGCGGGGGTCCGGCTCGTTCTACCTTTGCAGATGAAGTTTCGGGCACTCTGATTTTCGCTGGAGCTCAGTGAAGTGCTCTTTCCTCCTCCACTATTTCAGTTTAAGTTCGGGGAGACTAGTTACGTATCTTCTCCGATCTTTGCGGATTTTCTCCTTTCACGGACCTTTGAGGTTATTGTTCATCTGTGCGTGTTCAGCCTAGCGCTGACGTGCGGATAGTGCGTTTTTGTGTGTAGACGTGCGAAGAGACAGCGAGAGACTCTGAAGAGTCTAAAGGGTGCAGCGAGCCAGGCACATAGAGGCTGCCTATGTTGAGTGTATAGGCACTCTGAATAACTACCTTTCGATGTCCCGACGGCCAGGGAATTGTCCGGGCACACAGAATGCGTGCGAAAGGCAGTTGCTTTCCTATCAGCAACCTAGCCCTAGAGAAGGCGGCTAAGTTCGAGTCACCCCCGATACAGAGGTCGGCTTAGTTGATAGTATACGCGCACTGTAAGTCTTAGAATAAGTTCTATTTTTCTACTTCATAGTATTTGGATTCTGTAAATAATCGATCTGTTTTTCTTTTTTTGCTCTGTTCTTTTTTCTAAATAAAGACGAAATCTTGATTGATTTCGGCCAGCTTTATCGGGCTTTTCCCCTTATTCCGAAGGGATTTTTATGCCGGATCAAGTGGTTGTTTTATCGTGCATTCATTTTGTTTTATTTTATTTTATTTCCAAATTCTCATTCATTCCCTCTCGTAGTATACACCACAACAACGCGGTTGTTGTGGTGTATATGTATGTGTATATGTTGACAGATGCATCGGCTTCTGCAGCTTCACTAACAACTGCTCCGGGTTGTTCAAGTGCGGGCGGCACACAGTTGCATGCAACCGCTGGAGCTCGACCGAATGACGAAGACGTAGCGTATGTTTCTTCAGCTCAAACACCAACTGCTCGGAATCACTGAGGCACGAGTAACACGCGGCTGCGTGTACTGGTTGGAGCTCGAGGAAATCGACGACGAGGATGCGGTTCATCTGCTTCTGCAGCCCCATCATCTTCTTCGGATCGCTGAGGCACGGATGACACCCGCTGGAGCTCGAGCGACTCGACGATGAAGATGCATATAATAGCACTGCACGGCTGGAGGGATGGCGACGGCGACGTTAATCTCTACACAACTTTGACAACGTATATACACACATTCGCGCTGACCTAATCTAATCAAGTGGGTCTGCTGCTGCCTCGAGGCGACATGTTGCTACGTGAAGACGGGGATCTGAAAAGTGTACGTGCAGACGACGACGTTCCGTACAGAAGTATGGGAGAGTATTTATACGTACACTTACACAGTCTGGAAAGACTCGTTAAAACATACAATAACAAAGTATTCGGAGCGTTCAGTACATGTGCAGATGCGACGGATACAGCGCACAACACTATAACGTTTAAGGCTACGACTCCTCGTGGGAATACGGCGACAACTGCACCTACCGCAATGAGGAGACGATATCAGTTTAGCTGCCGACTGCTGTTATTATTTACCACTATTGTGAAGTAAGGTTCGTTCGACTATCGCGTCTGGCCGTGTCTACTCGCCACAAATGTGCACAGACAATCTTACCGTGGCCTTGGCAACGTACGTGTAAGGTTCCACGATTGATTTATTAATTATCGATTTCGACAGGTGTAGCGAGCGACTTGTGTGGGTGTGTATGAGTACGCTGACGGTAGATATGTTGCAATACATCAGCCTCGTGTGTAGGTTGAGCAATGGTATGACCGGGATCCGGGCGTTTTAAGATCAACTCAGCATTCTCGTATGTGCGTCGTGTTATTACTTTCGTTGCTCATTTTAATTTTAAGGATATCAATAAATAAATTGGCAAGTTTATTGTTATAAAAAGTAATTGTTTTGAAATAAGTAAATAACCGCTTAAATTAAGGAAGGATTATAAATAGATGTGTTCATATAAACACTCGATCAAATTATAGCATGTGAAAAGTGCATAACTTGTACGCTAAATGGGGTGTCGCGTGACTGATCATAAACATACGCATAACGTGGTGCCATTTCGGGATTATTCAAAATTTCAATTGTACCCACCTGTGCATGTGATCCGTTGTTGCTTATGGAAGCAAGAAGCGGATGTACAATCTACTCTAGTAAGTAATTCAGAATATGAATTGCTATCTCCTCATTTCATGAAATATATAGCACATATAGCATATATCCAGGACGATCATTTACAATAAAATATGAAATTTAAATATTCTGTTCATATAAATAATCGATCCCACATTTTTTTTAATAATACAGGAACAAATTCTAGCTTGTAGAATGCAGTTTTTTATGGAAAAACTTGCCGTCCCGTCCTATCATAGACAATGATGGACGTCGTTTTTAAATTATAAAAATCTCAAATAACTGATACTTCATTTAGAATATCATTGTTAATCAATATTTGTAGAATTGAAATATAATTTTCTGATAAAGTTCACATTTTGGATATTTGTATGTATGTTTTACAAAATTAAGTTATTATTTTCAAAAGATACCTATTATCTGTTGTTGATAAAAAAAATTTAAACTATTATCGTATATTAAAAAAATGGTATAAATTCCATTTTTGGTACTGAATTTGGGATATAAATCAAGCTAAAAATATGAATTTAATATATATGCTGCTTATAGATTTAATTTTAAATTTAAATGTATACTTAACTAAAAAATTGAACTCCTGTTATCATTTGTGGCCATTGTTTTCACAGTTTAACATAAATACTTTGAGTAGTACCGATTACAAGGATTATAGGATAATGAGAAGATAAGTTAACTATATTAAATATTCTGTAACGTAGTTGATTACACTGACATATGGTAATTCATCGATTGTCTATGATAGCACAGGACGGCAAGTTTTTCCATAAAAAAATTGCATTCTACATGCTAGAATTTGTTCCTGTATTATTAAAAAAAATGTGGGATCGATTTTGTATATGAACAGAATATTTAAATTTCATATTTCATTGTAAATGATCGTCCTGGATATATGCTATATGTGCTATATATTTCATGAAATGAGGAGATAGCAATTCATATTCTGAATTACTTACTAGAGTAGATTGTACATCCGCTTCTTGCTTCCATAAGCAACAACAGATCACATGCACAGGTGGGTACAATTGAAATTTTGAATAATCCCGAAATGGCACCACGTTATGCGTATGTTTATGATCAGTCACGCGACACCCCATTTAGCGTACAAGCTATGCACTTTTCACATGCTATAATTTGATCGGGTGTTTATATGAATACATATATTTATAATCCTTCCTCCATTTATACGGTTATTTACGTATTTCAAAAGAATTACTTTTTATAACAAAAAACTTGCCAATTTATTTATTGATATCATAACTTTCTTTTCTTAAAATTAAAATGAGAATTTATGTAAAATCGAAGGTATAGAAAATCAAAGGAGAAGTGACACTAAAGAAATGGTAGTCTGTCCAACAGACCCTTAACGCGAAGATGGTTACACGTTCATATTTTCATACATGAGAGTTTAGGATTTTTTAGCTTAATGTATAAGCATCATGATTTGAGTAATTGTGATTAACTCATTGATGAAGTTAAAGAATACATGCACCCTAACATAATTATTTGTTATTATATAAAAGATAATTATTTGTTTTCAAACTTGATCTATAAGCATCATATATTCTTCCAGTATTTGTGTTTCGATCACTTATTCACTAGAGGAAAAAAGATATATTATTTGTTGACCTAACGATTATAATATCAACACGTCTTAAGAGTATGCAGTAGAGCTACTAGTATTTTATCTATATAAGTTTTATTAAGATCTTTAATTTACATAATAAAATAACTGTATAGAATAAAGCACTTATAATTTCGGCTACATAAGAGTTGTTGAAGTTTGAAAATTAAAGTTTAATTTTAGAGTAAGCTCTAAGAATTTTTTATTTTGTCTGTATGACTGTTAATGAGAGTTTGGTTTTGTCTGCATAAGTGTTATTGAGAGTTTAAATTTTTGTTACATTAAGGTTATCAAGAGTTGTAAAATTAATGTTTAATTTTTACATGAAGGAACGACTTTATACTTGCCAGCCTTTTACCTTGAACAGGTTTGTTTGGGGAGAATGGGAGGGGCGGGGAGATTTCACTACTATTAAAAGGAATGCAATACATTTAACAACGATGTTATAGTTAATTTTAAGGTAGGATGTATTTAAAGCGTTTCAGCTGCTAACATAGAATTTATTAATGAACAGCAATATATTCACTAAAATAATCTAACCAGGCATGGCAAAAAATTCCACTCCGTCATGATCTGTTCAATTTATATTGTAGATAACACTCTCAACATTTTAGAACGGCGGAATCAGATATTACGAGATAGGATAGGACGCAGTGGAATTATAATGTGTTGTAACGTAATCCAATAGAGTCGTTGCGACGGTGTAGATGCAAATAAATTTCCCGTTACGCAGTAAATTCGAAATCTAAGATCACTCAATATCGAATAGACTGGAACGGAGCAAACCAGAAACCAACGGTCGTTCTTGCATACGCATAAACAGGAAACCGCACAAAACTCGAAATCTAAAACAATAGATCTATTCTACAACCCTCTCAACAAACGCTAAAAAAACAATAAAAAAAAGTGAGTCACTTCGTCCGTTTCTATGAGCTGCACTTTTTACGTAGCGTCTGCAAAGTTTGTTTAAATTTCTTATGAGACTATCAAATTAAATCGTTCGGTCTTTTAATTATGAGGCAAATAAGAATGTCGTTGGATAAATTTTTTTGAGTTATCTATTTGTTAGTTCTATTTGTTCATCAAAAATGCCACCTGCATTGAGTTAGATAAGTTTTTTTATATTTATGTAATAAAATGATGCATCTTATTAGAATATTTAAATTGCGCGCCTTTCGTGCGCAGGCGCTTTGGAATGTCAAGAGACTACCGTGTACTCGTATAGAGACAAGAGGACTAAGCAAGTACAGTTACAGCGGAAACTAACCTAACTTATGAAATTCCGGTGGAATTACAAGAAGCATCATTACACACTGAATTGATGAAAACAGAAATGTTTGAAAAGGTAAAAAAAGTCTTTAAAAAACGACGTCAACAAAGAAAGGTATGGATAACACTTACGCCTCAATTAAAAAAACAATATATAGACCTAGATGGGAACATGTGTTTCTCAAAATATCTACTAGAAGAAAGGCAAACCAAGCAAAATATACCTCAAACCACAGATACACTCACTGAAATTTTGAAACAAATGATAGAAACAAAAGAAAAAAATATCAAAAATTTAAAAAAGCTATCTGAAAAATTTACAATAGATAAATATACAAGCAAAAATTCTAATGCAAAACAATGGTTAGATTCATTTGAAAAAGAATGTGAAAGATTTGATATTATTGAAGATAAATTAAAAATCGAAATGATTAAGAATTTCTTAGATAAAAGCAGTCTAGATTGGTATAGCTCAATCTTAATTAAAGAAACAATAGATTCAAATTGGGTAACGTGGAATAGGAAATTCTGTGAAACATATGTAAATAAAGGTTGGAATCCAATAGTACACGCTATGTCATTTAAATACATATAAGGTTCACTTGTAGACTATGCCATAAAAAAAAGATTATTATTGGAAATCAGAAAATTAATTGATAAAGGCACGTTCATAGATTTAATAGCATCAGGTTTGCCAAAGTACGTATTAAATAAAATTGAGAGAGAAAGTCTTAAAGAATCAGAAGATCTTTTCAATGAATTGAGCAAACATGAATATTTAATAAAGAAGAATACTTTTGAACGAAAAAAAGAAACTAACAACAATAACACAAAAAAAGTTGATCAAAAACAACCATGTAAAATATGTTTAAAATTGAACAAAGGCAATCGTTATCACAATGAAGATGCATGCTGGTTTAAATCCAAAGAGGATGACAAAGAAGATAAAAAGCAAACAAAACAAGTAAACAATACATTTCTACAAGTTGATTCCTACTCAGATGAGGAAAAAAACGAGTAGTCACACCATTAATCAAAATCAAAATATTGTTGAATAACACTGTAGAAACAGAAGCAGTTTATGACTCTGGCTCAAATATTTCGACAATAAGTTCAAAATTGATAAAAATAAAAAATGAAAAGCCATCTAAAACTAATACTACAGGGTTATACGATTAATGGTGTGAAAAGACCACAAGGTATGATCAACATAAATACAAAAATGTTCAATATTGAGAAAAATATAAATGTATATGTAATAGATAAAAATGATAGTATGACTTTCTTATTGGATTGGACATGATAAAAGATTAATACAAAATGAAAATTTATACATAACACAAAATACAAATTCTATATATGAAAATATAAGTATAGAACAATTCACAGTTAATTTTAATGAATCTATAGATTTTGAAAAATTTGAATTCAATGTAGATCATCTAAATCACAAAAAACAAAAACAAATAAACAAAATAATCAACCCATTTAAATCAATATTTGCCAAAGACAAATATGATATTGGAAATGTAACAGAATACGAAGACCATATAGATTTATTAACAGACAAATACTGCAATAAAAGACCACACAAATGTAGTGAAACAGACAGAAAAGAAATAGAGGAAAAAATTGTAAAACTTTTAGAAAACAGACTAATCGAAGAATCTTATAGTTCATTCGCATCACCTGTAACCTTAGCTTACAAAAGGGAAGAAAACAAAAAATCAAGGTTATGTGTAGATTTTTGAGATCTAAATAAAATAATAACACCCGAACCACAACCATTCCCATTGATTCAAGATCTAATAATAAAGGCAAGGGACTGCAAATATTTTACCACACTAGACATCAATTCAGCATTTTGGTCCCCTTCGAGTAACAGACCGAAAGAAAACAGGATTTGTCACGCAAAATGGACATTTTCAATGGACATGCCTACCATTTGGATTGAAAACAGCACCGGCGATATTTCAGAGGATATAAAGTGATATTTTAAGAAAACATAAACTTACTTATTTTACAATAAATTATATTGCTGACATTCTAATATTCTCCAAATCTTTTACTTAGCAAATTCAACATACCGTGGGTCCCAGGTGAAACTGTCCATGCTGGAAGTGTGGGTGGAAAAAATTTCAGCACCTAAAACCATGGAGAAAAAATTTACGGGGGGTGAAGGGAGATCCCGGCGGCTGAGCGCGTGCAACCCACATGTTTCGTATTAAAAAAAGTTGCGTTCAAAAAATTTAAAATTTGCAAAATTAATATTTTTTTAACAGGTACTTAATTCTACAGAAAAGGCTGAATTCCTTTGACAGAATTTGAATGATCAAAATCGAATGGTAACTTCTTGGGATAACGAGACTAGTTTGATAAATATCACTTGCAGGATTGTGAATTGATAAAAGTAAAAATGCTCCGCTTTTTTTGATTCAAGTTTTGTAAGTATTGGGGATCCTTACGCATAAACGTGAGTACGGCAAAAATTATCTTTACTTAAGAATTGTTGATTTGAAAATTTTGAGTGCAAACTTTCTTCTAATGTCATGCCACACGTGCCCTAGTGCCGGAGAGCGGTCTTAGCCTTTTATTGCACCGGTGGACAGTCTTGGCTACAGCGGTCTAATGAGGGTTACCCGTGTAATTACCCTCCATAAATAAAATTTTTCCTTCAAATTTTTCAATATTTTCCAATTTTTCATTATTATGGATTTTTGTATGAAATATTAATAATTTTTAAAATTTACTAATAATAATAAAATTCGAATCGTGAAAATCGGATGATTTTTATTTACACTTGTGACATTGTACTTTTTCCGTCCTTGGGAAGGCGTAGTACCACGTAATGACACCTGTTCAGGTTTACCGCGAGCTCGTATTTTATTAAATATTTGGACGCCCGAACTCGCTATCTGGTACTCTTATGCTGCCGGCTTGAGAACTCCTTATGCTCTAGGTCACGGGGAGAGAGGTGCAGGGAGAGATACGCAAAATGAACAAACGCGACTTACTTAAAGTAACACTTCAAAATTTATTATCAAAATTAAATAATTTAGTGTCGACTCGCGGACGTGTGCTCGTCCTCGGGCGAGCTCACCGTTTTTAGGCGGGCTGGCTCTAAGTTAGGGACTCGCGGCGGGAAGGTATCTTAGGAACGCTCCTACCTGTCTCTACTTCTTTAGCTCCTCGTCCTCGCGTACTGGCGTTGCCTCGTACCCTGTGGAAGCGCTCGCGAAAGAAACTAATTATTCGATCGTAAGATGCACACAGGGGGATAATCCTGGTCACTGGAAGTCGCCTTGGAAAAAGATTCGCTATATCGCTGGATGTGTCTCGGTTCAGATGGTCCTCGATACTCCTCTATTCGCGCTCGGCAACTACGCCGGTTCGCGGCGTCTGTCGCTCTCTCACTCTCACTCACGCATTTCCGATGTATCGCTCTCTCGCGCCTATCACACATTTCCACGCTTTCGCACCATAAAGCACATTCGCACGCTTACGCCCTCTTTTACAATACTCCAAAAATGCGCGCGACATTCAAAACCGCGTATACACGCTTGTCTGGCTCTACTAATCGTATTTTCGCATTTTCGCACAGTTTCGTATTTCGGCACGCTTACATTCTTGTTTGCCGCTCGCACGCACGCTGTGGATCGAGCCGTAGCCCTCCACCTTTTCCCAATATCATTCAGCGCATACGCGTTGCCTCCACTCTCTCTCTTGTCTGTCTAAAACGCATTCATTCGCTCGCTATTCCCATCCTTCTCGCACTCATGCTACAGTCCGTTTCTCGCCAACATGGCGGCCGTCGCTCGCGCGCGTACGCCTCGTGGCTCGCATGCCTCGTATCTTCTTGTCTCTCTTGCTCTCGCTGCTTCAAAGCTGCGCCGTTCGTCCCTCTCTCTTGCTCTCGCCTTGGCTGCCGCGCGCTGCTACGCGCTGTATTCCCCCACTCTCTCGCTCTCGCCTCGTGCTGCTGCTGCTCGGCGGCAGGCTGCTCTCGGCGCCGCGCTGTCCTGCTGGCTCTAACAGCTGACTGGTCGCTTGCTGTTCTGCAAACACCACCGAGTGTAAGATTATGTTATCTTGACTAGGTGGTGGGCAGGCGAGCAGCCATCGACGGGAACCCCGTCACACACTTCACTGGACGATGCGGCTCGCATCGAGGCTCGCATTGTATTTTCACGTTTTTAAAATCTATTGACGTACAATTGGCCAAATTTTACCAACACTAATCAAGTCTAGCTCTTTATTATATCCATGGGTAATCTTTCGTTCCACGTTTCCTACTCAATCTCCGTAATAATAAAATTTTACAATGATTTATATTTTAATTGTAAATCTATTGTTTGATTTGAATAATTTATTGATAGTAAAATTTTAAGACGAGAACTGTTAGTTGACTGCGCTAAGGGAAGGCTCTATTCATAACATTTTCTCCAAAAATTTTCTCACTTTTCTATTTTACTGTTTTTGCGTTTAGAAATGTTATTTTATTGTATTTTTGACGGCGAAAGCGACGACAACTTCTAAGATCGGTTCATTCGTAGATTTCTACTCGAACCGATCACTTCGTGAACCTTGAACGTTTTTCCTTTCCGCAAAATGCCTAATGTAGTGTACGAGTTGAAAGAATGCATCTCTTTTGTGAGAAAATTTTTTTCCGGTCAAAGTCAGCGCAAATTAGAGATGAGTTTGCTGTTGAATTTCCACATAGACCGATTCCTGCAATATCTACGATACGGAATATGGTGAGCAAATTTAATGAAACGGGCTGTGTGAATACAGGGCACAAAAAATGCGTTCAACCAGCCAAGCAATTGCCGGAAGAGCAGCAAGTGAATGTTTGTGCTTACGTTGAACACAAAAAGGCAAGTTCGGTGCGGCGCATAGCTATGGATTTGGAAGTGAGCAAATCAAGTGTCCAATGAATTTTGAAGAAAAACTCGTACTATTCGTACAAGTATCAACACCATCAGCAACTTCTCGTAGGAGATCCTGAACGCAGGATGGTATTCTGCGAAAACATGATGAATTTGATCAATCAAAATCCGAATTTGATTAACTTCATCTGTACGACGGATGAGAGCAGCTTTTATCTATCGAAAGTTCCGAATAGACAAAATCTGCGCTACTGGAGCACTGAAAACCAACACCTTATAGTGGACGAAAACACAATACCCACAAAAGGTAAATGTGTGGGCAGGAATGGTGTCAGATAGGATTATCGGGCCGTTTTTCCTCGCCGACAACCTAACTTCTGAGGTATACCTGCAGCTACTTCAAGAGCGGATTATGCCAGCAATACGAAATTTGGAGCAAGAACTGGGTGTAAGTAAAACATTTTTTCTATTACAATTTGAACCTAAAAATTGCAAAATTGTCTCTATTGATGTTTACCGCATAAACATTTCTTCTTAAATTCTAGTATAAAAAAATTGAACATTGCAATATCAGCATAAAATTTTTTTAGAACTGCAACACTGGCATTCGAATTCATTTAAAATTTCTAGTAATTATTAATTTTTAGTATTAATACTACATTTATTCTATTTCAATTTGAATCTAAAATTTGCTCGAAAATTATTCGTTTTAAATTTTAGCGCATAAGTATTTCTTCTAAAATTGTGGTATAATAAAATCTAATATTGCAATAACATTACAAAATTTCAGAGAAAATTTTTAATTTCATGCCTATTTTTTGTGTTTAGGGCCCAATATTATTTCAGCAGGATGGTGCACCCACACACAGTTCGCGAATTGTGACGGCGTATTTGCGAACACAGGTTCCAAATGGATGGATTGGCTTACGCGCCGAAAACAGCTGGCCAGCGCGATCACCAGATCTAAGTTCATTAGATTATTTTTACTGGGGACATTTAAAAAATAATATTTATTCGCAAGGGGATATTCCCAATTTATTAGAACTGCAGCAACGAATATTGGCAGTTCATTATAGTATTCGGCCAGAGCAAATTCAAGCAGTTACCCGAAGCTTTTACGATCGCCTCGGGTACTGCTTAGTCGCAGAAGGACTGCATTTTGAAAATCATTTGTAAATATATCTATTAATAAACAGAATTACTTTTAACTTATGCAAAAATTTAATTGATGTAATTTGACGAACTCCTTACAGTTGCGCAAGTTAAATTTTTACCTCATTCTGATATTAAATCCAAATCCTCGCTCTTAAACCTATCACATCTTCAGCTGCCAATTCATTACATTGTCAACGAATTTTTAAAACGCGAAAATAGAGCTAGAATCTAGTGGAGTGTAAGTAAAAATCATCCGATTTTCACGATTCGAATTTTATTATTATTAGTAAATTTTAAAAATTATTAATATTTCATACAAAAATCCATAATAATGAAAAATTGGAAAATATTGAAAAATTTGAAGGAAAAATTTTATTTATGGAGGGTAATTACACGGGTAACCCTCATTAGACCGCTGTAGCCAAGAGTGTCCACCGGTGCAATAAAAGGCTAAGACCGCTCTCCGGCACTAGGGCACGTGTGGCATGACATTAGAAGAAAGTTTGCACTCAAAATTTTCAAATCAACAATTCTTAAGTAAAGATAATTTTTGCCGTACTCACGTTTATGCGTAAGGATCCCCAATACTTACAAAACTTGAATCAAAAAAAGCGGAGCATTTTTACTTTTATCAATTCACAATCCTGCAAGTGATATTTATCAAACTAGTCTCGTTATCCCAAGAAGTTACCATTCGATTTTGATCATTCAAATTCTGTCAAAGGAATTCAGCCTTTTCTGTAGAATTAAGTACCTGTTAAAAAAATATTAATTTTGCAAATTTTAAATTTTTTGAACGCAACTTTTTTTAATACGAAACATGTGGGTTGCACGCGCTCAGCCGCCGGGATCTCCCTTCACCCCCCGTAAATTTTTTCTCCATGGTTTTAGGTGCTGAAATTTTTTCCACCCACACTTCATCCATGGACAGTTTCACCTGGGACACACGGTATATCAGAAGTATTAAAAGCAATTATAACAGAAGGTTTCAGACTTAAATTAACAAAATGTACATTCGCAAAAACTCAGTAAAATATCTGGGACATATCATCGGAAATAATAACGTAAGACCCATAAAAGGTAATATAATATCCATTCAAAACTTTTCAATACCTAAAACAACAAAAAATATCAGGCAATTCCTGGGAAAAGTAAATTTTTATTATGAATACATCCCAAAAATTTCAATTATATTACATAACTTATTACGAAAGATCCAACCTTTCGTATGGTCGACTGAATGCCAAGACTCATTTGAACAAATAAAAAAATTATTATGCTGTCAACCAATATTGAAAATTTTTGATCACTATCTACCTATTAATATATTTACCGATGCAAGTATAAAAGGGCTAGGAGCAATATTAAAACAAACCCAACAAAATGGAACCTAAAAGTGGTAGCCTACTTCTCAAAAAACTAAATGAAACACAAACACAAAAGCAATACTTCTAGAATGTCTAGCAATAAAAGAGGCTATCACTTTTTGGCAATTTTGGCTAATTGGAAAAAAATTCAGCATACATACAGATCATAAGCCCTTAGAAAACTTAAACGTAAAATCTAGAACACACGAAGAATTAAGAGATTTAACTTATTATTTGTCTCAATTTGATGTTACTATAAAATACTTACCAGGAAAAAATAACCTGGAAGCAGATTGCTTAAGCTGGAACCCGGTATTAGATTCAAATATAAATAATGATGAAATTTTAAAAACAGTAAATTTAATTGATTTACAAGATATATTAAAAGATCAAGAAATGAATAGTGATATACATGGCAATGACAGACATTTCATATCAAAAAACAACATTTACTATAAAAAACAAAGAAAAAAAGAAGAGATTGTTTTATCAGAGAAATTTAGTTTAAAATTAATAAAAAAAAAGTACATGAACACATGGGTCACATGGGAAATAAACAATTACAATTGAAAACATGTCCAATTTATGTAGCAAAGAATATGATAAAAACATAAAAAATATTTGTAAAGAATGTCAAATATGTATACAAAATAAGTCTAGAGGGCAAGATAAAATCGGTCTAATGCCTCATTTAGGTCCTGCTACAAAACCTTTCGAAATAGTTTCAATCGACACAATCGAAGGTTTTGGTACTTTATGTCCAACAAAGAAATATTTGCATTGACTTGAAGATCATTTTACTAGATACGCGTACATATTAACTTCAAAAAATCAAACCGCCAACGATTTCAAAAAATGAATGAAAAATATACCAGAGATGAACAAAATTGGTACAGATCTCACAGACCAATATCCTGGTATTAACTCAAAAGAGTTCAAAAAATTCTTCGCAGAAAACAAAATTCCATTAATTTTCACTGCAGTAAATGCACCCTTTTCAAATGGACTAAATGAGAGGCTTAATCAAACACTAGTAAATAGAATTAGATGCGAAATTAATGGAGAACAACATAAAGTGAAAATCTACAACGAAACGGAACATACGTTAACAGGTTTTGCACCAGAATATTTGTTAAACGGTACAGATGTTTCATTAGTTACAAAAGAATTAAAAAAAGAATAATATGAATGATAATTGGAATATAGATCGAAAATTGGCTTTCAGCAGAACAATAAAATCTCATAACTACAACAAAAACATGTTCGATAAAGGCAGGAAAAACCACGAATTTAATGTAGGAGATAAAACATACATAGAAAATGGAAACAGATTAAATAGAAAGAAATTAGACGCATTAAGAATGGGAATATTTGTGTCCGCATTTCTGAACGTGTCCGCAGACTTAATAAGCGCGTCCGCAGAATTGCGGTAAGAGGGTACCAAAGGACCAATACAAGCGTCAAGAGTACATATAGTCCACATAAATATATTTGTTAATAATTATTATTGCAATATAAGATGACGATCAAAGACAGCCTCCCAAATAAAATAAATTATTTGTTCGAACCCCAGCGGGGTCTAAGCGGGGAATAAGTCTAATTCGGCCCTTACATACGCAAGTAGAATAAGTAGCTGGGTTATCTTAAAAAATTGGTCTTAAAAAAATTGTCTTAAAAAAACACAATCGCAAAGTATGAAAATTTATTTTTTTGACAAATTAATTTTCAAGCATAAATATATTTATTTAAAGACGTTAATCATAAAAACATGTAATACCATTAGAAAGATAATGAAAAAATCTTTAAATAGAGGGTTTATTTTTTCTAGGTTTAATACATAATAAATTAAATATTATCAGAAGAAATTAAAAAAATAAGGTTATCTAGCAAATTCAAAGTATAATAGGACGCGCTGCTCCCCAAAAGCACAGTGAATATGTACTGCGTACACTTATACTTGCCATTGGAGCGCTACCACGCCCGCTGACAATAAAAAAACTACAAACGATAAACAAAACAAATGCATTTTTGACTTTATTTTGCACTAACGGCAATGTTCTGGGGCAAGTACGAGGTAGAGAATATAATGTCATTATCAGTACACTAACATCTACCAGATCCAACAATAAAATTGCCAGTGGCACGAACTTCCAAAAATTTTTCTGTATGGTGCCAGGACTCTCGTACTAAAATCAGCAAGAAAATTAACGTCGATACTATGTGCGAGTGTGACTATGATATGCATGATGTAAACCATATACAAACGTTTATTGAAACATGTAAAAA
This sequence comes from Philotrypesis tridentata, assembly GCA_018906965.1. NCBI lineage: Eukaryota > Metazoa > Arthropoda > Insecta > Hymenoptera > Pteromalidae > Philotrypesis > Philotrypesis tridentata. Next base: position 20,452 of record JACCIB010000928.1, on the reverse strand, counting down.
TAACAATATTACCATATGCAAAGACATATGTTCTGTTGTGAGCAGATTAAAAAAATCTAGTAGTGAATACTCTTATTAATTTATTATTTACTTATTATATTAATATTTAATTAGGACATAGAGTCCACTGTAATTATACGGCGAATTTAGTAATATAAGTTAGTTATAAGTTGATTTAGTATCCTCCACACCTTCCCCATGAATGTGCTGCAGATTTAGAATAGCCAACATATTCACAGCATGAGAATTGTGCGATAAGGTGGTATCCATTAAAGGTTATAGCCACCTTTGTACAAAAAAAAGAAAAAAAAGGCGTATATATACACTAGGGTGACACAACAATGCACGTGAGTACCGAATCCCGTTTGTCGTAAGCCTAACCGATAGTCTAGAAGCCGATAAGGCCGACCGAGTTTTTATTTTTTCGATTGAACAATTTTTGGTGCTGCCGCAAGCGTTGTAGAGTTGACTAAATTTTTGTGACCTAGTGTAGCAAAGTGACTAAAAAAATTAATGAGGAGATAAACAGAACAATACACAGTATAAGTACGATTTATGGTAGGGTATGCGGGGCTCTCTACGTACCTCCGACAACTGGCTCGACCGAGAGTTTGAATTTTCCTCCGCAGATGCCTTATATTTTTTTGCTACAACTGTCTCTTACCTTTCGTTCCAAACAAAATTCCTTCTTCTTGTAAAGACTCCAGCTAAAGTTTCATTCGCTTAAAATCTGATAGCTTTCTTTGGTCAATGTATCGTAGGTTTTCGACGTATATACTATGAAATAATTTTTATTTACAAAACTATTAACTGTATATTACATAATGATTAATATCTAGGTAAATCGCGTGAGCCAGTGGTGGTACTAGTTGCTATTATCAATAAATAAACAAAATATGGATTTTAGCACGAAGTTCTGCACGGTGAACTTACCATAGAGCCACGAAGTGAAGATATAATTTCGACGCAAGTAAACGAAGGAGATTACCCACAGATTTAAGTGAATGATTTATATGGTCATTTAATTTCTCTTACTTTGTGTCAACTCTGTACACAGCAAATTTGCGCTGTATATTCTGGATTCTCTTCCTCCCTTACTCCCTCCTACCGTCTCTCTCTCTACTCTCTCTCTCTTCTCTCTCTCTGTCTCTCTCTCTCTCTCTCTCTCTCTCCGACCATCCGTCTTTACCTTTGCCTATTCTGCAGCAGCAGCGCGCAGGTAAACGGCACAGGTAAGACTGCGTACCACGAATTTGCGCATGCTATTTTGTATACTACGGGATTTTCTCTCGCCCTCGCTCTCGCTAATTCTCTCGATCTTTGTCTCTGTCTATGATCTTTCTGCAGCAGAGGAGCGTACGTCATTTTAGACGCAGGTAAATAGCAGGGCTACGTTGACCAGCGCATCTGCTGAAATGTCATTTCGCTTTCGACAGCGAAGCAGTGTATTTCATAGATCTAAAGTGTCATACTCGCGGAATAAGTAGTGAACAGTTTCTGATAGATGAACGTTAAACATGCCTGATTCACGAAGCAAAACGGAAGTCAAATTGATTGGACATCTGCAAGAATATCTTAGAGGTTCGAAACTTCCATCGATTCGTGAAGTTTATCAGTGCTTTTTCTTTCAATTGAGAAAACTTAAGGGTTTGTGCCTGAGTTAAACTGATGAATGTGTAGATTTTTTTTCACTTTTCATAGCTAATAGTCCGTCAAATATGATGGTGAAAGTCCTTTTCCATAAAAAATTTTTGCCATAAAAATACAGAGAAAAAACTGAAAAAAAATATTATCAAATTTTCGAAAATCATCGATTGAACAGAATGTTTGTAATACCTCTAGTACAAGATTTTTATAGGGGATTTCACCGAAACTACATTATAAATCTGTTTTGCAAAATAGTTCTTGCTCAAAAAGTTGTTAACCTAGTACAAACCACCAAATAAAAAATTTTCGCAAAATAATAATTTTTCTTAGTTTACTTTTCTTAAACAACATAAAACTACAATCTCATAAAATAAAGCAAATTCGAATTTGAAAACACTAAAAAAATTTAACCGATTTGAAATTGCCACCACATAGTTTGCGCTGCACAGCAATGATAAAGAAGTTTCAGTTCTGTTTTATCGATACAATAGTTCCCTAGCCTAGGAAACAGCTGTTTGAATATTTTGATCCAGTCTTCAAGTCACCATGTGGTGATGCATTTGTCTACTACTTTACTTATAACCTGTTATTAGTGTGGATAGTTCAAAAACTTCTACAACAAGAATTCAGATAAGTATTGTAAACTAGTAAGTAGTAGTTGTATTTATACAGATTTAGTTCTTTGTGTTTCTTTTTTGCTCATACGTAAATATGGATTGATTGGCTTTCATATTGTATTTGAAGAGTTTCATTTGACATATTTATAAGAACCTTTAAAGAATATATTAATGGTAAGTGGCAAAAATAATTGTAAACATTATGATATTTGGATTATAAATTGGTATTGACAACTTTTATTTTGTTTTCAGTATCGAGATACCATTGTAGACTAATATTCAGCACCCGGGTCACCTAATATACTTTAGCGAATATGTGTTGAAGTACAAAAATATAATTAAAATATGCTAGATAGTGCCCGTAAGTAATACTTAGTTTGTTTTTGTGATTTTAATGTGTATATTTTAATTGCATTGTACTCGGCTTTAGGATTTTGATGATTCTAAGTCAGTTGCCGCAGGTTTTCTCAGCATCTATTAGACCAATCAAGCTGAAATTTCTTGGAGAACTCCAGGAAACCTTCTTTCACAGACTGAACAAAGCAGAATTGACTAATATTTTTCAGCAAAGTCTTCCGTTCAAGCTGTGAAGAAACATGTTCAGAAGATTTTCCATCAAGTTTTACCTTTATTCATCACCCGCATGCTGAGATTTCCTACGGCAAAGCAAAATAAGTGCTCAAATTTAGTGAATTTTACATGGCATTGTTTATATAGTAAGTATAGATAAATAATTTTTTAAAAACATGTAAAATTACATGTAATATCTATACTTTCACTTGGAAAAAGATTTTTTTCTACAAATAATAGATAATTTTTTTAGCTTATAAATTGAAAATTGATTTTTTTCAGATTCTGCAAGGACAGCTACAACTGAGACTATCAGAAAAGTGGCTATATTTGGGGAAAGCGCAGGTATACCTATACAAAGAGAAAGCCACTGCATAAAAAAATTAGAAGACTTATAGACGAAATACAGAACATTAACAAAAAGTCTTGATAGGGAAAACACAGCGCAATCGGTCAATCAAAATGAAGTTTTTCTGCGATTTAGACAAACTATTTGACATCGCACATAACATATTGTGAAAATGTACCTGTAAAAATTAAAAATTAATTTTACAACTCTTGATAATCTTAATGTAACAAAAATTTGAACTCTTGATAACACTTATGCAGACAAAACCAAACTCTCATTAACACTCATACTGAAAAAAAAAATTCTAAGAGCTTACTCTAAAATTAAACTTTATTTTTCAAACTTCGACAACTCTAATGTGGCCGAAATTATATGTGCTTTATCCTATACAGTTATTAAATTAAGTAAATTAAAGATCTTGATAACACTTATTTAGACAAAATACTAGCAGCTTCACTGCATGCTGTTAAGAGGTGTTGATAATAAAGTCATTAGATCAACAAATAATATATCTTTATTACCCTTGTGAATAAGTGATTGAAACACCAACACTGGAAGGATATATGATGCTTATAGATCTAGTTTGAAGACAAATAATTATGTTAGGACGCATGTCTTCGAATCTCGTAAATGAGTTAATCACCAGCACTCGAATCATGATGCTTATACCTTAAGCTAAATAATCCGAAACTCTCATGGATGAAAATATGAACGTGTAATACCATCTTAGCATTATCGTCTGCTTCGATTTTATCTATACCTTCGATTTTATAAAAATTCCCATTTTAATTTTAAGAAAAGAAAGTTATGATATCAATAAATAAATTGGCAAGTTTGTTGTTATAAAAAGTAATCGTTTTGAAATCAATAAATAACCGTTTAAATTGAGGAAGGATTATAAATATGTATGTATTCATATAAACACTCGACCAAAGCATGTGAAACGTAGATAGCCTGAACGGCAAATGGGGCGTTGCGTGCCCGGTTCCAAACATTCGCATAACATGGAGCCATTTCGGAATTATTCCAAGTTTCAATTGTTACCGATTGTACATGTGATAAAATCGTATTATGTTCTTATATGATATATTATCACACGATAAATGTGCTCATAATGTGTCATAATATCATGTGTTTGTCCAAATTTATCATGTAATATAACGGAATTGTCTCGCATCATGAAAAATCATAATTTTTAAACCAATTAATGTCTATTATTTCCTTTTCCTGTTGTTATTTATGGAAGCAACAAGCGAATGTCTACTCTAGTTAGTAATTGGGAAAATAAGTTACTATTTCCTTATTTCATTAAATTTAGAGCAAATATGTCAAGGACGATCATCTACAATGAAATATGAGATTTAAATATTCTGTTCATATATAAAATCGATCCCAGATTTTTTTTAATAAAACAGGAACAAATTCTAGCATGTAGAACGCAATGTTTTTATGGAAAAATTTGCCGTCCCGTCCTATCATAGATAATCGATGAATTACAAAATATCAATGTGATCAACTAGATGACAAAATATTTAATTATAATTAACTTATCTTCCTATTATCCTATAATCGCTACTACACGAAATCTTTATGTTAAACTGTGAAAAAAATAGCCTCAAATGATAGCAGGAATTCTATTTTTTAGTTAAGTATACATTTAAATTTAAAAATAATCTATAAGCAGCATAAATATTAATTTATTATTTTTAGCTTCACTAATAGAAATTGACTTTATACCATTTTTTAATACACTATAATAGTTTAAATTATTTTTTATCAACTTCCTGTTATCTTTTGAAGATAGTAACTTAATTTTGTGAAAAAATACATACGAATAATGAAAATTTGACGTTAGAATTATCAGAAAATTATATTTAGATTATGCAAATATTGATGAAAAATTGTAGGAAACACATTCTAAATGAAGTATCAGTTATTTGAGAGAGCTATAATTTGATGACCACATCCATCATCGTCTAGTCTATCAAGATCTTTAATTTACTTAATTTAATAACTGTATAGGATAAAGCACATATAATTTCGGCCACATTAGAATTGTCGAAGTTTGAAAAATAAAGTTTAATTTTAGAGTAAGCTCTTACAATTTTTTTTTTCAGTATGAGTGTTAATGAGAGTTTGGTTTTGTCTGCATAAGTGTTATCAAGAGTTCAAATTTTTGTTACATTAAGATTATCAAGAGTTGTAAAATTAATTTTTAATTTTTACAGGAAGAAACAACGTTATACTTGCCAACCTTTTACCTTGAAAAGGTTTGTTTGGGGGGGGGCAGATTTCACTACTTTTAAAAGGTATATAATATGTAAGTTACAAACAATAGTAAACATCAACTAAATAAGTAATAAATTTAAAATATTAATGTACATTTGCTCATGTATTATTGTAATAATAATAATAATTATTTTTTAGACACTATCTGTAGAGTAAAAAGTTTTATTACATCATTATTATTCACAAAGAAATCTATCTTTTCCATACCACCTTCGAGGTAAATAAAATAGCGCGTTTTTTTTCCTTTATTGACACTAAATTTTATGCTAAGTTCCATAATTATTTGTCTCGCAAATATAGATCAAAGAAATCTGTACGTATAAAATTATTGCTAATTAATTAACTGATAACTGCTTGCTTGAAAGCATTTGTACGTTACGTATACTATATCGACATGCAGAAAATGAATGATATAGCATTTAAATATTTATACAAATTCACATCGTATCCTTCACAATTGTTTTATCTATATTATAGTATTATGAATAATATTTAGTAAAAAATGAAGTATATGTAAGTTAGTTTCCAATCTCCCTATGATTCCTTATGATATACGTATTATTATTTTTAATGCAAAAGACCTAATTCGGTAAATGTTTAGAAAATTGGAATCCAATTTAAACTTTATGAAAACTTGTAAAAAATAATGTCAATAAAGTTGTGGTACCCCCTGTAGGCCTAATCCACAAAATTGACACAAAACTTTATTCTGTTTAACATAATTATTTACTTCATACAGATAGTATGAAAAAGTAAAGATCATTTAATGAAAAATAAATTTTTGGTTGATACGATAAACATGAAATTTCTCATGATTTCCCTCTGATTAGTACGTTTAATGAAAACATAGTTATTTTCAATTTTCAGAGTGCCCGAAGTACAGGCAGTTTTCAGAATATGGGTTGATCGTCCCTTTTTTCAATGGAAATACATGTTCTGATTTCTAAAAGGTAAAAAGGCCATGCAAGTGGTTTAGCCCACAGCTTAGCGAGATAGTATAACAATTTTGAAGATGATATAGCTGAGCAGTATTAAGATAATCGGAGATGAGAAATATCAAAATTAAAAAATTCAAATTTTGCTAAGCCGTATCAACTTGAATATTCTCATACTATCCCTCTAAGTGACAGGCTTTACAACTCATTAGTTTTCATTACCTTTTACAAAGCAAAACATGCATTTCCCTTGGGAAAAGACTCGTTACATGCAAGATTTGGAAACTGAGTGTACATGTTGCTCTCTCAAAATTGAGAATAACTAATTTTTCATTAAGCAAATTAATCAGACGGATAGCATAAGAAATTTCAAGTTAATCGTCTAGACCAATTTTGTTCCATTTTGAATGCCATTAATGATAATTATTTTGACATTGGTCTATGTGATAAACTTAAACTTTCACATGCTATACTTGCGATGGATTTCTAGATAGAACATAAGTTTTTCTCAATTTGAAAGGACTACAATAAAGTATACTCATTTTCTAGATCATGGATGTAACGAGCCTTTTCCCAAGGGAAAAGCATATTTTGTTATGTATAAGGTAACGAGAACTTATAATTTGTCAAGCCAGTCGCTTAGACGGATAATATAAAAATTTTCAAGTTGATACGACTCAGCAGATTTAAATTATTGAATTTTGAAATGTCTAGTCTCTGATTATGTCAATACTGCTCAACTATACCATCGTCATAATTGTTATACTATCTCTCTAGGCAGTGGGCTTGAAAACTTGAATGATCTTTTTATCTTTTAGAAAGCAAAACATACATTTCGAATGGGAAAAGAGATGCTCAACCCACATTCTGGAAACTGCCTGTACTCCGGGCACTCTGAATATAACCATTTTTTCATTAAGCCAATCAATCAGAAGGATAGCATATGGAATTTCAAGTTAATCGTCTAGACCAATTTTAAGCTGTTCAATTTTGAATGCCTTAAATCATAATTATTTTGAAATTGGTCTAGAAAATTAACTTGAAATTTCATATGCTATCCCTCTGATTGATTTGCTTAATGAAAATCTAGATATTTTCAATTTTCAGTGTGCCCTGAGTACAGGCAGTTTCCAGAATATGGGTTGAGCGTCTCTTTTCCCAATGGAAATGCATGTTCTGATTTCTAAAAGGTAAAAAGACAATACGAGTGGTTTAGCCCACAGCTTAGAGAGATAGTATAGGAATTTTGGAGATGGTATAGTTGAGTAGTATTCAGATAATCGGAGATTAGAAATTTCAAAATTCAAAAATTCTAATTTTGCCGTATAAACTTGAAAATTCTGATACTATCCCTCTGAGTGACAGGTTTGACAACTCATAAGTTCTTGTTACCTTATATAAAATAAAACATGCTTTTCCCTTGAGAAAAGTCTCGTTACGTCTGGAAACTTAGTGTACTTGCTCTCTCAAAATTGGGAAAAACTTGTAAACCACTTGTTTTCTGAACTTAATAGTAATTATAAATCTTGAAAAAACATTTTTCACATCACTAGCTTCTCACAGGAATTCCTTCCATTTATAACATGACAGCTGAGTAACCTCCCAATAGAAATTGTGTAACAACTTTCATGATACTTAAACGATGAAAGTACAACACTTTCACTAGCTTGTCACGTCACAAGAAAATTCTTTACTTCTATTACATGATAGTTGTAGGCCTTCATAAGTTCTCGTTACCTTATATAAAACAAACCATGCTTTTCCCTTGGGAAAAGTCTCGTTACGTTTGGAAACTTAGTGTACTTGCTCTCTCAAAATTGGGAAAAACTTGTAAACCACTTGTTTTCTGAACTTATATAGTAATTATAAATCTTGAAAAAACGTTTTTCACATCACTAGCTTCTCACAGGAATTCCTTCCATTTATAACATGACAGTTGAGTAACCTCCCAATAGAAATTGTGTAACAACTTTCTTGATACTTAAACGATGAAAGTACAACACTTTCACTAGCTTGTCACGCCACAAGAAAATTCTTTACTTCTATTACATGATAGTTGTAGGCCTTCATAAGTTCTCGTTACCTTATACAAAACAAAACATGCTTTTCCCTTGGGAAAAGTCTCGTTACGTTTGGAAACTTAGTGTATTTGCTCTCTCAAAATTGGGAAAAACTTGTAAACCACTTGTCTTCTGAACTTATATAGTAATCATAAATCTTGAAAAAACATTTTTCACATCACTAGCTTCTCTTAGGAATTCCTTCCCTTTATAACATGACAGTTGCGTAACCTCCCAATAGAAATTGTGTAAAAACTTTCTTGATACTTAAATGATGAAAATACAACATTTTTACTAGCTTGTCACGTCACAAGAAAATTCTTTCCTTCTATAACATGATAGTTGTGGGCCTTCATAAGTTTTCGTTACCTTATACAAAACAAAACATGCTTTTCCCTTGGAAAAAGTCTCGTTTCTTCTGGAAACTTAGTGTACGTGCTCTCTCAAAATGGGGAAAAACTTTTAAACCATTTGTCTTTTGAACTTATATAATAATTAAAAATCTTGAAAAAACATTTTTCACGTCACTAGCTTCTCACAGGAATTCCTTCCATTTATAACATGACAGTTGAGTAACCTCCCAATAGAAATTGTGTAACAACTTTCTTGATACTTAAACGATGAAAGTACAACACTTTCACTAGCTTGTCACGTCACAAGAAAATTCTTTACTTCTATTACATGATAGTTGTAGGCCTTCATAAGTTCTCGTTACCTTATACAAAACAAAACATGCTTTTCCCTTGGGAAAAGTCTCGTTACGTTTGGAAACTTAGTGTATTTGCTCTCTCAAAATTGGGAAAAACTTGTAAACCACTTGTCTTCTGAACTTATATAGTAATCATAAATCTTGAAAAAACATTTTTCACATCACTAGCTTCTCATAGGAATTCCTTCCCTTTATAACATGACAGTTGCGTAACCTCCCAATAGAAATTGTGTAACAACTTTCTTGATACTTAAACGATGAAAGTACAACACTTTCACTAGCTTGTCACGTCACAAGAAAATTCTTTACTTCTATTACATGATAGTTGTAGGCCTTCATAAGTTCTCGTTACCTTATACAAAACAAAACATGCTTTTCCCTTGGGAAAAGTCTCGTTACGTTTGGAAACTTAGTGTATTTGCTCTCTCAAAATTGGGAAAAACTTGTAAACCACTTGTCTTCTGAACTTATATAGTAATCATAAATCTTGAAAAAACATTTTTCACATCACTAGCTTCTCATAGGAATTCCTTCCCTTTATAACATGACAGTTGCGTAACCTCCCAATAGAAATTGTGTAAAAACTTTCTTGATACTTAAATGATGAAAATACAACATTTTTACTAGCTTGTCACGTCACAAGAAAATTCTTTCCTTCTATAACATGATAGTTGTAGGCCTTCATAAGTTTTCGTTACCTTATACAAAACAAAACATGCTTTTCCCTTGGAAAAAGTCTCGTTTCTTCTGGAAACTTAGTGTACGTGCTCTCTCAAAATGGGGAAAAACTTTTAAACCATTTGTCTTTTGAACTTATATAATAATTAAAAATCTTGAAAAAACATTTTTCACGTCACTAGCTTGTCACATCACATCACATCACAAGAAAATTGTTTATAACCTGATAGTTGTATGCCTTCCAATAAAATCTGAAAAATAAAAAAGATCATTTTAACAAAGAATCAATTCACAAAATCTTTCATTATATTATGTACGATTTATAAAAAAATAAAACTAAATACTGATCTAAGTCTAGCCTATTAGTCATGTTTGTGAGATGTCCTAAAATATTAGAATAGCACTGTTTTTATAAAATATATATTTAAAATTACTTTAAATTTTTAAATTACTTATAAATAGAATAATAGATTTTTAAAATTACTTATAAATAGAATTTCTTGCTGATATATTAATAAACTCTGTTATTGTAATCGTCATCTGCACCACAAACTGTATAAAAGTATATTTCTTTAACATGACAGCATGAGTTATTGTATTGCATAATACAAAAAGTCTGCATCTGCACATAAAAATGTCTGCTCGTCTGCATTTGCGCACATATAAACTGTATACATACAATAGTATACGTAGAGCTGACGTCACACGATGACGTACTTCCGCGGAGAACATTTTCTCCGGGAGAAGAATTTTCGTATAGGAGAATTCGTGATGCCGAACTTTCACTTCGCAATAACTTTTGATAGAAGCAATTTCACAAAATATGACCCCGATGTCATTATGTTAGTTTTGTCGCAAGCTTTCATCTGGGTGCTCATATGCAACAAAGTTGTTAATGCGAAGATAACTGTATGTCGAGTTTACAACAGGGCCAATTTAAAGTATATATAGGGTCTGGCTTGCGCCCGACGGCGGCGTACGTATTGACGTACCTTATACTTGTCATCGTGGCGCTACCGCGCCCCTTGATGTGATGCCGAAGCTCTCGCTTTTTTGAACGACCAGAGAAACCATAGGGCTGGAAATCTCAAACTCATCATCGACACGGCTACATTCGACAAATCTCGAGAAAATAAAGAATGTAAGTAATGAAGTAACATTTATTATTTTGCATGAAAACGTAGTCCGAAAGGTAGACCAAAACATGCACTATTTTAGCTCTTGTTTTAGCAAAAGCGCAAGAGATATTGTAATAGTCTAAACTCGTACAATAGCGCGAATATCGCCTTACTTGTTTAAACTTTTCCGTAATAGCCGATTCTTGTTTTAACGAAAATACGGGCTTGGCAACATGCGTCGTTTTGAAAATATACTCGGCGCGCGCTAACGTTGTGCCGCGGAGAAGTAGATCGAAACGTGCACTCTTTTAGCTCTTGTTTTAACAATAGCGCAAGAATTATTATTATAGTTCGAACATTCGAAATAGAATCGGTTTTGCATTCGCACAATGTAATTTTCAACATTTATGATAATCGTACGAATTTATTTCAGTTATTAATATTTTGAATGACCAGCCCAAGACGCAGTCAGATTCATATAGTAATTTAATGGATTTTATGCTGCCTGCGGAAGACATGGAAAGTTTAAATGCTGCATTTGAAGAAAGCGACAATGAGGATGACAGCGATTTTGTAGTTCAAGATAAAGAGGCCTCTTCGGTAGTTAAAAAGAGGAAAATTATAACTACCGACTTAGTAGCTGTCCTGGATCGTTCCAAAACAAGCGCAAAGTTGGGATATCGACATCGATTATATACACCTAAGCAGGGAATCGAGTCGTCGTTCGCGTATACAGCTTAGGAGCAAATTGGCTCAAAATATCAAAGATCATTTTGCAGAAGATCATCCATCGCGGCTGTGAGCGGAGACGGCTCAGTAGGCAGAGTGTCGGACTCGTGATCCAAAAGTTCTGGGTTCGATCCCGACTCTCGGCTTTTCTATCATTGGGACACCTCTATGTTTACATACACTTGTATGTATATACGTAAGTGTCTTATAACGTCGAAGCTCCAGTGGTTCGGATTCCACTGTACACAATCTATGGATGTATTGTGTAGCTAAACTGTAGGTCCAGTTTGGGCGTGTGCAGTCCATGTGTGCGTCGAGCATATATATACGTATATCTGCTCGGGGCACAGACATGGCTAAAACATGCCTAGACTATAGGGAACTCCGCCGACCGGAGCCACAAGGTATACTCTAAAGGTATCACTGCGTGGAATCGGGCGGCGGGGAGAAAGGTACAGCATAATGGGCATCTGCCTCAGTGCTCGGTCATGGCACGTCCCCGAGCAAGGGCCGCCATGACCACCTCCAGCACTACCAATCGGACCAAATCCATCGCGGCTATTTATGCACTGGGATGGAAAACAGTTCCAAGATCCAGATGACAAATATGCCAAAATTGAAAGACCTCCTGTTCTAGTTAGTAGTTGCGATACTACACAGCTGCTTGGAGTTCCGAGAATTCCTCGAGGAACTGGTGAGGAACAAGCAAGAGCTGTAATCGCATTACTAAAAGAATGGAAGGTTTCTGATGACATTTGCGAAATGATTTTTGATACTACAGCTTCAAATACTGGAGCGACGAATGGATCCTGTACCCTTATTGAAAAGGAGTTGGACCGTAACTTGCTGCATTTTGCACGTAGACACCATGTCTACGAAATTACGCTTCGAGCAGCATTCGAAGTAATCTTGGGTAGTACCTCAGGTCCAAATGTACAAATTTTTAAACGCTTCCAAGACCAATGGAAGGAAATAGATCAGGAGAAATTTGTACCAGGCGTAAAAGATGACTATGTTTTTCAGCATGTAAAAAGCAGTATTGAAAACGTTCTTGTCAATACAAAGCAGCAATTACAGGTAATACATAGATTTCTTTATAAAATATATGGTCAATTTGAAGCTGTAGATAATAACTAATGATTCCATTTTTTAAAACTTTTTAGAGTTAGATCATCAGAGATGATTATCAAGAGTTTCTTGAACTGATAACGCTATTTCTAGGAGGAGAAATAGATGGCATAACAAAATTTAAAGCGCTTGGTCCAATCCATCATGCAAGATGGATGGCCAAAGCTATTTATTCGTTAAAAATATTTTTGTTTCGCGATCAGTTTCGTTTAACGGTTCGTGAGGCAAAAGAACTTCAGGAGATTTGCCTTTTTATAGTATTAGTTTATTATAAACCATGGTTTTTCTCCAGTATTCCGCAGATAGCGCCTGAAATTAATTTAGAGTTTTTAAAAATGTATGTAGCTTTAAGATTATTAAATAAGAAGTAAACCAATTGTGGCAGGAAATCCTTTTTTAGTTGATTAAATATAAATCAACTAAATAAAAAAACACATCTTTTTCCTGACATCGGCGAATTTCTTTCAACATATGTGACGAAAATGTGATAAACACGTGACTAGCTGTTTTGGCTTATTATATTTACATTTTATATTCGAATTATTATTTATATATCGCTTGAAAAGGTCCTTAACCTAGGACGAAACGTCGCCGATGTCAGGAAAAAGATGTGTTTTATTTAGTTGAATGATATTTAATCAACTAAAAAAGGGTTTCCTCCCACAATTGGTTTACTTCTTATTTACTACATAATGGAGAGGAATATGAATACTAATTTAAGATTATTAACTAAAATATTTCACAGGCAGTTCTAAATAAAATGAAAGAACATTTATGGTATTTGGGTGAGGAACTAATTGCATTAGCGCTTTTCGATGAATCATTATCGAAAGGAAGCAAGGTGTTAATTTGCAATGCATTTAATTCAGACATCCAAGGTACCATTAAATTTCCGAAAAAAGCAAAATTAAATTCACTCGAAAATCTGCAGAATGTTTCCCTAGATAATTTCGCTAACAGTGGAACATTAACATTTTTTCATAAATTAAAATTGAACGCAAATTTCTTAAAAATTGATCCGGAATTGTGGGAAAAGAGGAAAGATTTTCTGGAGGCGAAGCAAGTCGTTCTCGCTTTAAAAGTTGTGAATGATCACGCCGAAAGAGCGGTACAACTTGCTTCGCAGTACAACAATATTTTAAGCAAAAATGAGCAAACAAAAAAAAATATAATGCAAATAATACAGAAGCATCGAGAAAATTTTAAAGACTGTAATAAAACAACATTAAAACAAGTAATAGGACATTTTATTTATTCAAATAATTAAATTTGAAATAATTTCATAACCTACTCTCAATTAACTCTATGCTTTGCTCATTTTAGTTTAAATATTTAAAAATTCTTGCATTTTTTAAAAATTTTTTAAATAAAAAATGCAATTTTTTTTAAATAATAGTAGTAGGGGGACGTTATACCCCGCCGACGTGGGCGTGGCCTAGTGGCGCCAGACATCTGGTGTAGTGACGTTATAAACGACCACGTGTGCGGAGCCAATCACGTGCCTCGCGCGAGGGAGCAGCGAGCGGGTGGGGGGGGGGGGAGGGAGCTCGCGAGTGGCTCCGCGCGCCACCCGCTGGAGCTCTCCGTAGCGGTGGTGAGCTGGACCAGCGCCCGCGCGCCACCCGCTGAAGCGCTCCGAAGCGGAGGTGAGCTGGACCCGCGCCGCGCAGCCGCCGCCGCCCGGGAGAGAGAGAGAGAGAGAGAGAGAAAGAGATGCTGAGAGTGTGCGTGGGCGCCAGATTGTGCGAGAGAGAGAGTAGAGCGCAAGAGTCGAGAAAATTCCAAGTCCCGAAATAGAGAGAGTGGGGGTGTCTGGAGCTGAAATTGTCCGAGAGGTACGGTATAAACGACGCATGCGCTTTACTCACTCTCCCACGCATCTCTTAGCGCGTGGCAGAAGACGCAGAGCGCAAGAATCGAGAATTTTCAAAGTCCCGAAACAGAGAGAGTGGGGGTGTCTGGAACGAGAAAAGCCGAGGGGTACGCTATAAACGACGCCTGCGCAGAGAGAGCCTGAGAGAGCGCAGGCGAAAATTTCAAAGTCCCGCCCGAAGCTAGCCGAGCGGGGCCGAAGCCGCCCGATACGGCATGCGTGGGCGAGCGAGAGAGAGAGAGAGAGAGAGAGAGAGTAGAATGCATGCGTATAGAATTTTCGATAGCAGGTTGAGAGATTTTTCCAAGCTCCGAGAGTGGGGGTGTCTGGAGCTGAATCTCAGCCGAGGGGTACGGTATAAACGACGCATGCGCTCTGCGTCTTCTGCCACGCGACATGTGAGAGGGAGAGAGGGAGAGCAGTCAAAAATTTTCAAAGTCCGGGAAAAGCATTGGACTATATCTATACAGGGAGGGCGTTATACCCTAGTATATCTATGTATATATGAGTCCCGTAACTAGGCGAGCGGAGCTTGCCGAGGGGGAGCTCGGCTCGTCGCTTATCTTCTGCTACGCGACAAGCGAGAGGGAGAGCAGTCGAAAATTTTCAAAGTCAGGGAAAAACATTGACCTATATCTATACAGGGAGGGCGCTATACCCTAGTATATCTACGTATATGAGTATATATGACTCCCGAAGCCAGCCGAGTATATATGTATATGTGAGTCCCGAAGCCAACCAAGTATAGCATTTGACTAATATATACGAGAGAAATTTTTTGGGTGGTGTAAATATTGAAATAGAATGAATATTTTTTTTACAAAATTTCGTTTATTCAAGAAAAAAAGTGTTGTTTAGTTTACAATCGTTTTACGTATTTTTTTCAAATAATTTTGATATACATTTTTGTAAAATTTTTATATACACAGTCGTCAATTCTTTATAAAAAATATCAAAGTAAAAATTTTTAAAATAATTATCTATAGGTTTTGAAAATCGTTGTGAAACTTTTTCTCGAATATCAGCTGTATTTTCTTCTATGCAGACTGTTAATAATCCGTCGTTGGAATACTCCTCGGGTGTGGCAATGTTGGAAACTTCGAGTGCGGTGTGCTCCTTGCACTTGTTCACTGCATCGCTGATACGTTCCAAACAATGAAAACGCTCCTCGACACAAACAGCAGCCTTCTTGATACCTTCAAAACTCGTCATCTGCAGAACAACGCCGGGCGAATAAAAATCTTTCTTCTTATTCTCCGACTCGTTGATCGTTTTTGCAAAAAGAATTGATTTGAAGCCATAAGAGGTTGTGAAGTGCAACTCTGTCTCGACGTCCAAAGCGATGCTCGGTAAATCGTCGTACACACAATCGAAATATTTGATAATCTTTTCAAGATTGTCTATGAGAGCCATCCACGCTCCGGAACTTAATGGAAAACCATGAGAAAATTGATTGTTTATTAACTGAATCGATGGCTTGAAAACATCATCTTCTTCATCGTACACTAAGCTCACACTAATTTTTTTTTTTGAACAAGACTTGTTTAAAAAATATACTATTGTTAACAATCCGACTATCGGTGATTTTATTTCTCCATTACGTGTCATGGTTATTTTCTTATTTCCATCTTCGTTTTCAAAATCTTCGTTCTTTCTTTTCAGCATTTCCTGCGCCATGACTAATTTACTCCAGAAGCATTGTATACTTTTTAGTGAGATCGCTGTGATGGCTACTTGTAAACTGACACTTTTCCCAAGGAAAACGAGTATGCATCGGAAAAACTCGTGCACGTGCCTCTGTTTTAAATCACGACATCTGGGCCCCACCCCTCTCCTCCAATCGTTGCACAAGTCATATACACACGCATATAACTCGCCCGATTTATTCTCACACGTGTGTGGCGACCCACATGTGTTTTTTAAGCAGTGACTCTTAGGAGATACACAGATGTCTATTTAGATGTATGTTCGTTTTTCCGAGCTGGATTTTTTTCGGTGGATTTCAGTCGTCGATACACGATTTTTCTCAAAGTTTTCAGGGGGGCGTAAAGAACTCTAAACCAAGCCTGAGACAAGTGTTTCACGTCCTTTTCTCTGAGGCAGATTTTTTAACATGGATGGTTTACAGAGATTCTCACGAGATCAAGTAGCGACGATGCTCTCAAGTTTTCTGCAGGGGGTGTGTATGCAGATGTAGGTCGGAAAACTGTAGTAAACTAGTATGCTGGCTATTATAAAAAGGCGGAGTATCGTCGCGTCGAGCTTTAGTCTTTTCCAGAAACGCAGAGCGAGCAGCTCGTTGGTAGTAAAAGTTCTCGTGTCTAGTGATTGTACGTAATTGTGAATTATATTTAAAAATGCCAACTTCCGAGGCAAGAAAGATTGTGGCTACCTTCCAGCATGTGGTAGCGACATGCGCCGCGCTAGCGTGCGTACGGTACGAACGTTTGCGGCAGCGCTGCAACCCAGGGTGGTGGGAGAGATTTTTTGACCTGCCAATTGCACCGCTAGTGTTTGAGTATTTTTATATACTCGCATTCATAGATCTAAAGGATGTGTTTACTATGTACGACGTGTGCATCAACCACAGTGATTTAGCGATTTATCTCGCGGGGCGGTGTCTCACTGCCGACGACAGGATCGACATTGATAATTATGCATAACCTTTATACAGCGGCTTTACGAATTGCGTAAGTTTAAAAATTTTTTAAAGTATTTTTTACATATTTTTAATATAAATTTAAAAATAATTCATGTTTTTTATAGGACGTCTGCATGGCGTGGACACAGTTCGCGAAGAAACACGTGAATTTGTGTTGAGCATTATGAGCGAAGCGCGGGCTCAGATCGTCGAGATCATGTCAATGATACAAAACGTGACGAGCCCCGACGACGAAATCAGCGCAGACGACACGCGGAGAATGGACCGACGACGGGTGCAGCTTGTGATGAATTTGGGTACACATCATGATGGCGCACCCTCTGAACACATTGAAAAATGTCGAGAAGTGGCTCTCGCTGCCTATCGAGGTGAGCAATCAATTTTATCTTTTTTCCTACATCATTTTCTTATGTCTACGCGCTTTAATCGTAGTGTGTGAGGATATGATAATTGCGCCTTGGCTACCGGCTCCTCGGACGACAGCAACACGTGTATTTGAATGGATCGTTACAGAATTTTACAACGATCCAAAGTCATTCCCACCATCGGGAGATGATGTGTACAGAGCGTTTGAGGCGTTTCGAGGGCCGGCCGAGGTTTAATTGTTAGTAATTTTAATTCAAATATTTCGTCGTAATTCTTAAACTAATTTTTTATTAATTTTAGATGTTGGATCACGAGCACAGAGCAAGGACGACATTGTTGAAAGGCCTAAAGAAAACAAAAAAATAATAGTGAAGATTGCAAAGAAAATAATAGTGCATGCGGTACGAAAGTGTTGGCGCATGTGGATGTGCACAGAGAAATGTGTAGCAGTGGCTGCAGTTACACCAGTCAGGACTCGACGCATTAGGGGGTCTCTCGGGTCCAAGTAGGAAGAGGCCGAAGCAGTAGCAGGTCAACAACCTCCCGCAGCCAGCCCTCGCAACGATCCTCGGACCGGCTGTCATCTCAGAATGGTGGAGTTTTCGAAAATAATTCTAATGAATATTCGTGTATGTATAGTGAGAATTCGTTCGCGATTTCGAGTGGGTGGGTTGGGTTGATGATTTCGATACCGAATGGTTCGACGATTTTGAGGGAAAAGGCGGTAGTAGAGGCAATGTGGAAAATATTCTAGATAAACGTAGTATTTTGTCCATAAAAAACGACGACAACTTGTGTCTACCGCGTGCGTTGGTTTGTGGCGAAGTATTTATTCGAAAAGACGCGACACCCGAATGGGCTAAGGAATGGTGCGATATAAAAGAAAAATTGACGCATCAAAAATATCGCGCATTGCGACTAATGATAAAATCGGGTGTTGAACACGCACAAGATCGAGGATGTGGACTCTGCGAACTCGAAAAATTTCAAAAGTTTTTTTAAAAGAAAAAGATAGCTATTCGTGTTTACATTTACGAAACTTTCGGAAAAAAAGATACACCATTATTTTTCGACGGCACGCAAAAAGGTCCATTTGAAAAAATTATCAATATTATCGCATATCGCGAGCGGGAGCATTTCGACCTTGTATTGAATTTATTAGGCGTTCGTAGTAGATTATTTTTTTGTGAACCCTGTAATTTTTCATACAAAAGTATCGAGCAACATGCATGCAACTCCATATGCGATGCGTGTTTTGCGACAACGAAATGTATCGTTGATGGAGGTAAAAATATTGAATGCAATGATTTTTACAACGATGGATGTTTCAAAAATCATCGTGAAATAGGTTCAATGTCTCGTAGTAAAGAAACACGTCAAAGCGAAACAAATCTACATCTTTATGCTTAAATTATCGCATATTTAAAACATGCGCGTGCCTCCTTAATAATTTTAAAAAGAAAGATCAATGTGGTAAAGCTTACTGCAAAACGTGCCGCGGAATTCACTCGTCGAATGATTTATGTATGATGCAAACAGTCGCTTTCAAACAAAAAACAAAAACGCACCCCGAAAAGTGCTTTATTGTTTATGATTTTGAAAGTCGCGAAGAAAGTCTAAACGAAAGCAACGTTAAAATTTTGAAACCGATACTGTGCGTCGCACAGGTCTGCTGCGACGCGTGTTTCGCAGATGAGTCTTTGACTCTATGCACCTTTTGCGGGGTGCGCGAGCACGTGTTTTCAGGCCCAGAGAACCTTGGACTTTTTGTCAATTTTACTGTTCGTGTAAAGAAGAAGAAGAGCGGTTTTTCCTCTTTTATCTGCATCGCCCATAACGCGAAAGCTTTCGATGGGCAATTTATTTTAAAATATTTAGTTGACAACGCAAAAAACCCTGACGTTATTTTAAACGGGCATAATATAATAAAAATGCAGATAGGAAAAACAATTTTTATAGATTCCTTCAGTTATATACCATCAAAACTAGCATCTTTTCCGAAAACTTTTGGGCTCGCCGAGGGCGTTAAGAAAGGATATTTTCCACATCGTTTTAATACCGTCGAAAACGAAAATTATAAAGGTGTATATCCTCCGGCCGAAACTTATAGCCCCGACGCGATGACGCTGCAAGAACGCACAAGCTTTTACGAGTGGTATGCCACGATTTCTGAAGACTTTCTTTTCGATTTAAAAAAAGAATTACTCGAGTACTGTCAGCAAGACGTCATCATCTTACACCAGGGTTGTATGCGGTTTTGACAAATTTTCTTAGATGTAGCAAATGTCGACCCATTTGCCGAAAGTGGGACCCTCGCAAGTGCCTGCTCTCGGGTCTATAGAAAAAATTTCCTAGAGCGAGACATAATAGGTCTTGTACCCGCTTAAGGATATTTACGAGCAGGCAATCACTCACAAAAGTCTATAGAGTGGCCTTTGTGGGAAGAGCATAGAGTCGGTCGCGATATCGTTCACGCCGGGCCTAGTCGAGAATATCGTTTGATCGAGGGCCCGATTGTCGACGGGTTTTTACCTGTAGATAATGCTAAAGGCGTAGTCTATCAGTTTCACGGGCGCTACTGGCACGGATGCCCAAAATGTTATAAAAACGAACGTTCGCGAGCTCTTGTCGATAAAACAACATTTGAGTTGCGTTACGAAAACACCGTTATTATGTCTCGGCGAATACAATCGTAAGGATACACGCTTATCGAGATGTGATG
>JACCIB010000927.1:0-70250 GCA_018906965.1 Philotrypesis tridentata | reverse complement strand
TGACACCAGTTGGATTCATAGGATCAATAAGCAAATCGCTTTTTGTCCTAGCCACCGAAGATGACATTGACAAAGTCAACCAAAATATTGATCAATTATTCACTGATCAAAAACAAATCATACATTTAGTTAAAGAAAACACACACATAATAGCAACCAAATTCGATGATTTATACAAAACCACAAAAAACCACCAACTCATTCTAGAAAGTTTTGAAAAAACACTGAAGAAATCGTAACAAGTGTATTAAAAGAAACGAACAAATGAAATACCTGGTAGAAATCATGCTCTACGTAAAAAGATTAGAAATGACCCTAGACCACATGATAAAAAGTCATGAAAAAATATTGAACATACTAAGAGAAGCAAAAAATGGCAAAGTTCATCCTGACATACTCACACATGATATTCTGCAACAAATAAATGCAGATGTCAAAAGAGTAAGTACAGATATGGATCTACCAATTCCATCTGAACATATGAGACCAGAAGAAATAATAAAATTTCAAAAATTGACGCACTACACCAAAATGGAAAGACAATTGTCATCCTACACCTACCATTAGTAGATCGAACTGAATTCCAATCATACAAAATGCACCCCATTGCGATACCACAATGGCACAACAACGTAAGTTTGGGAATGGCACACATAAAACCATCACACACACACATTGCCACCACAATCGACCAAACAAAATACATAAAATTCAACGAAAACAGATTAAACAAATGCACCAACACTCATTATGCAAAAATCTGTCCCATACTAGGCCCACAGCAAAACACACCCGTAATGACAGATTGCGAAATCACACTATTATTAAACCCCACCACTGACTCCATCAAACAATGCGACATTAGAATCAACCCGCTCACCCAAACACAATGGTATTACTTAGAGAATGACAAATCATGGCTATACTCAACCGGCCAACCAACAACCATAACTTTTATCTGCCAAGAAACACCTGAATTCAAAGTAGTCATAAAAGACGCGGGAATATTAAGAATATCACCCAAATGTATAGCGAAAACCGCAAACACGGTTTTAGCAGGGGAAAGTACAACAACATCAAATTTCACATACATTTATGCACCCAACATTGACCTTAAGATAACAGAATTTCACCCTCTGTTATCGCAAGTAAACATAAACCCTAGTACAATATTCAAAACAAAAGAGACAAGCGACAAAGCAATTAGTATGAAAAATGAAAAACCTTTGAATGAAATTTTGAATGAATTAGATCAAATTAACGAACACAAAAGACAAAAATTTGAAGCAAACACATTAATCTATGGAGGGTTAACCTCACAAATAATAATAATCATTATAATCACCATTATAATCATAAAATCGAAAATTTTGAAGAACTTGACCCCACTTACACGAAAACACAAAAATCAAACACAAACACATAACCCAGACACAACAAACATAATAGAATTAAAAACAATACAAATAGGGGAAGGTGCAATACCCAAACACATGACAAGACGTGACATACAAAAGACACAGACCAAACTAACACTGCCAATACAAGACGCTGAAACACCCTAACAGCGACTTTCGTTTCTAGAAAGAAGAAAACATCAACATGGCCACGAAACAACGAAAATCCATCACAATCTTTTGCGACAATGACATACCGATGTACGCAATTCTAAGAGAGTTTGAACACATCGCAACACCACATACGATGTACTACGAACAACACAAATATGAACCAGGAACAAAAAAAATCACCATGACCTTCCACACTGAACGAGACGCAACCAAAGCCTACGAAAGACGAGCAACCTTAATCAAACAAAATCGATTCAAAAAACAAAAGGAACGTCAAGCAGCAAAAAAGAGAAACATGTCAAACGAAGAAGAGACAACGGAAATACAATACAAAAAAACATGTTCAGTAAAATCAGAAATACACATAGTCAATGCATCGCCAGCAACAATGGACAACAGAAGACTATTCTGCACACTACCATGGGAGTATTCAGAAAAAGTAAAAGACGAAATATTTTTCAGAGCATTCGCAAAATATGGACAACTTGTTTACCACCAAACCATCAAGGACAAAAAAGGAAAACTAGCCTACGGATACGTACAATATTTCAACGAAGAAGATGCCAAGAAAGCAAAAGAAGAATGCAACCCAACATACAACGCAGTGTACTCAGTACCCAGGAAACCATCGAAAAACAACAAAGAAAAATACACGAAAAAACATGATAAATGCAACAACCATATAGACATAGACATTTACCATTTACATGAAATTACATGCACCAAACAAACGGAATGGAAAGAAAGACTACAAAGATCAAAGATACCAATACCCAAAGGCACAACAGACAGCAAGAGCAATGCACCAGAAACGTCACCAACATCAGAAGACAACGAAATCATGTTGGTGGAAACAACAACAGAAGAAATATCCACGGAACAAGAAAATGCCTTACTGGACGAGACAAACTACCTAAACATGGACCTACTTAACATTTAAATGCACCACCCCTTCAAAGCAAATTAGTAAACAAAAACAATTATTAAAAATGTGCAAACCCACCCAGAGAAATATGTTAGTGACTAACACAAAACAAACACATACACCTATTAACGATGACTAAGCACACACAACATCCTTTTGTTATAGCAAAACAAATATGGACACGATTCATCTCAACATCGATATTCCAATCCGATACTTGGAAAACAAGTACCCAAGGGAACCGCTTGGAATATCAATAAAACACGGTTCATACAGAATAGAAGACATAACAATCAACATAAAAAATGACATACAATCATTCATGCGTTTTCACACCACCCCAATGCACTATGTACCATGGCAATACCAAAAGCCAGTGTACAAAGCAGGAAAGAAAGACAAACTTTCCGCCAACAAGCCTGAGCGAAAGGAAGAATTAGAATCATCCAGTGACGAAGAACAAGACAATGACAACATCATGGCTACCATCCGTGATGCTAAAAAAGTATACTTCTCTATTAACGATGAAGAAACCAGTGAGGAGTTAATAGAGTATTTAAAGAAAACCACATACATGGTTTATCACCACCTGTCATGGGAAGGGGACATGAAAGTTCCAGACAAATACATTGTAGAAACAGTCTTCCACAGCAACGAAGACATTGACAAAATAATAAAAAATGTACGCAAAGAATTCAAATACACAAAAACCCAATGGCCAAAACAAACGAAGTACTCAGAACCACACTATATAGATCAAGAAGAAGACGAGGAAAATGAAAGCGACAACGCAGAAAATGAACAAGTCCAAAACAAAGAAGACATAAAAGAAGAAGAAAACGAAGACAGCTGGGGAGACCCAAACATGAAAAACAACTGGAAACAACTAAACTCTACACCCATTGACAATGAACAAGAAGATTGGGACAAAGAACTGGAAGAAGCAGAAAAACAAAAAAAGACAGTTCCACAAGAACCGCAAGAAAATTGGAAAATTGAATACGCAAATGACATACTGAAAGAAAATACCACAAAATAAACATAATAATGCGTCTACCAACGCATTGACACACAAACAAACACAAAACACACCAAAACAAAAGTAAATCTTTAACCATGCAAACCCAGAGCTAAACTAACCCGCTATGCATGAACCGAAAAATTCGAGTATATTCAATAATAGAGTACAATATCAACCACACAAAAGACCCACATAAAAACCCTATGTTTTTTTTCTTTGTTACAGATGGCACACCACAAGAGAGCGCTGAATGTTCTTTACGTAGAGACGGATTTAGAAAGAGATCCGCTAGGATTTAGAGTGACGTACAGACCACCAACGTACGTCACTGAGGTCCTAGAATACGTAAAAACATTCGGAGACATACAAGACGTCGAAGAAATTAACGTTGTGGTGGAAAACAACCAAAACGTAGGGAAGCTAACAGCTCGCTACAAGAAAGAGGTGTCCGTCAAGATGATTGTACTGGACAACTGTGCCGAAACCGCATCGGTAATGACCGAAAGAGCCGAGACATCGCTTGAAGAAGTGGATGAAATTATCAAAGACAACCAAAATGACGATGACAGTGACACCATTTCACTGACAGATTCAAATCAAGACCAACAACCACACGACCACATGACAAATGACGAAACTAATGACACAGATGACAAAGACGAACAAGACGTCCTAGGAGCAGTAGGACCGACTCAGGTCGACCTACTGAATCTCTCCATCTGGGACGCGGACGAAAGAAACGAGACCGACGATCGCAGAGAAGACACCAAAACCCTAAGACTACTTGCAGCACACAACATAGACTCGCATACAATGACAATCCTCTACCAAGGACCGACATTGGAGGCGGCTTTGCTCCTACATTCAGTGGGAGCATGCAAGACAAAAAACCAAATAACAAGTGACGATGTTCTTGCAATGACTGCTTACTATGAGCAGCCATTGCACGAACAAGACATAATAACACTAGAAGCAAAAGCACCTACTCAGCGCATAAACCTTGACGACCTACGCGACAACGACGAGGTCTATGACTACAGCAAGCTGAGGGTGGTAGTAGATTCTGACCATGACTTACACCAGATGCACGGCCACTTCACCGGATTTGGTCGTGTCATCAGGTTTGACGTATCAACGCACCCAACGATACAAAACAAATTACAAATATTCATCCACTTCGAGATGATAATTTCGGCCATGGAAGCAAAAGACAACTGCTACGGTTATTATCGTTGCGAGTGGGGCCATTTGAAGCCAGACATGATTGACCTGGCACAACTGGATTGCAGCACTGTCAGCATCCGGGTCCCGGTAGACTACAGCACGATCGAAACCACCCAAATTTTCAACAAATTTGGGGAAATCGTGACTGTGAAGTACATACCGCTGGAAAAGCCACACGCGAAAGCCATCGTTACGCACACCCACACAGGATTTCTAACATACAGACACCAAGAGGATGCAAAAAAAGCGCTCCATCAATCAAAGGGAAGATTTAGAGCAATGTATCGAAAAATAACCGCGAAAACACACCATTGGTGCAACAAACTTATCCCACTGCGCTCATACAAAGAGCACTGTGAAAACTGCTTCGACCCAAGGACAAGAAACTGACATCACCAGCGCCAACCACCTCAACTTTCCTTTTGCCACGAAAACAAGAGTTACCATTTTATTACAATTTTACATAACGACGACCAATTTATTTTGTATCACTTTTTGGCGTCAATATTTACTTTTCATTGTCTACATACATTATATATTCATTATAACTATAATCATTATAACTTAAATAAGGCTAAGGATATCAAAACCTCCGGCAAAACTAAATATATTCCATACTTTATATAACACAATGATAAATATTATTTGACCAAATTAACCCAAGCGTCCCCTAATCTTAAGTACTAATAATAATATAAGATAGTATCTAAGTTTCAACTAACAAAAGGGCGTAAAACAATCGAAAGGCAGAATAACACCATGACAATTCTTCAATTAACCCACCCCCAACCGCCCTGCATTCGACACCATCGTTTGCCGGGACGGCAAACCTTCCAAGGGGGGGAGGATGTTATGTGCCGATGCCGTACGACAAACTCGGCAACGTCGCATAACGGCCAAAAGATTAGGAAAAGCGCAAAGGTACGCGCCAAACCGTCGCCACGTCCAGCAAAGACTAGCGATAAAAGTACCTCTCCCACAGCCCTCGAAACGCTGACCAAGCGCTTCGCCCTCCCCAGCGCCGCCGGACTTCGCACCTAGTCCATGAGTGCGAGAGAGAGTGAAGACGCAAATGAAGCGAAGAGAGGGATGGGGGAGAGGTAAGAACAATTAGTGGGAGAGAAAGTGACGCGCTCTCTCCCATGCATAATTGCGCGCCCTCCGGCAGAGCGTCTCGAGCTGCCGAGCTACACACACGCTAATTCGCTATCCAGTATCTTTTTATATTCTCATAGAAGCCTGAGTGGCATTAGTTTTTCTATTTTGTATCTTGCTTGAAGTCAATAAAAAAAAGAACCTTTTTGTGAAACGATTTCGGCGCGCTACCATTTTTTCGGCCTGAACACTGCGTTTAACTCCACCGTCCAAGTACGCCGATCCACTTGTCGTTCGCTCTCGTCCGTTGAGGTCCCGATCTTGGGTTGCTGACCATTTGCTGCTGAATCCAGCTCGCTCCCCCGAGGAAAAAGGTAATAATTACAATAAATTTAATCATTCATTCGGTATTCACCAAGGGATCGCACGTTTCCAAGTGCGGTGTCGTGTGCGTGAACGCACGACACAGAAGCTTTCTCCCCCTCTCGATTTTTGCCGCGCTCACCCAGACCCGCGTGTAACGAAACTTTCTGTAGGCTTAACCTAACATGTAAATTAAATATATAAATATATTATATAACTAAATCAAAAAAATAAATAACTCTTATTTCTATAATTCCCAATATTATAATTTTAAAATAAACTATTTTTTGTAAATGATAAAATCTTGAATTTTAATTTACATTTATTATATTAATATTATACTAATAATTAATTTAATTATGAATTTTATTCCTTATCAATTTAATAAAATTCATCCATTAATTATAATATTAATTTTATTTATATTAATATTAATATCTTCAATTTATTTAAGAACCTATTCTAATAACAATTGATTTTCTTATATTATATTTTTAATAATAATTGGTGGAATAATAATTATTTTTTTATATTTTACAAGATTTATTAGGAATATAAAAACATCAATTAATTGATTTTATTTAATTAAATTACCAATTAAATTTTCTTTAATCTTAATTTTTAATATAATTATAATCAAATTAAATTACATTTTTTTAAATTGAAATAATAATTATAATGAAATTGAATCTTTATTAAATACAAATTTTATAGAAAAAATTAATAAAATTATATATATATATACATATAATAAAAATTTTTCTACATTAATTGCAATTTTATATTTATTAATTTGTTTAACAATAATTGTGAAAATTATATTATTTAAAACTTTTACTTTACGAAAAATAAATTAAAATGAAAAAATCTATGTTTAAAAAATTTATATTATTAAATATTATTTATAATTCATTAATTAATTTATCTACTCCTTTAAATATCTCAATTTGATGAAATTTTGGTTCATTATTAGGATTATGTTTAATTATTCAAATTATTACAGGATTATTTTTATCAATACATTATACAGCAAATATTAATTTAGCATTTAATAGAGTAATACATATTATTCAAGATGTAAATTATGGTTGATTATTACGATTAATTCATATAAATGGAGGTTCCATATTTTTTATTTGTATATTTATTCATGTAGGTCGTGGGTTATATTATAATTCATTTATTTTAAAATCTACATGATTAATTGGTGTAATTATTATATTAGTTACAATAGGAACAGCTTTTATAGGATACGTTTTACCTTGGGGACAGATATCATTTTGAGGGGCTACAGTTATTACTAATTTAGTTTCTGCCATTCCTTATATTGGAGAATATATTGTATATTGATTATGAGGAGGATTTTCAGTAGATAATGCTACATTAAATCGATTTTATTCCTTTCATTTTATTTTACCATTCATTATTTTATTTCTAGTAATTATTCATTTAACTTTCCTCCATGAAACTGGGTCTACTAATCCAATAGGATTAAACAGAAATATATTTAAAATTCCTTTAATCCATATTATTCAATTAAAGATTCATTAGGATTTATTATTTTATTAATAATTTTAATTAATATTTGCTTAATTAATCCTTATATATTAACTGATCCAGAAAATTTTACTCCAGCTAATTCAATAGTAACTCCAGTACATATTCAACCAGAATGATACTTTTTATTTGCTTATGCTATTCTTCGATCTATTCCTAATAAATTAGGGGGAGTAATTGCCTTATTATTATCAATTTTAATTTTAATAATTTTACCTTTTAATATGAATTATAATATAAAAGGATTAAAATTTTATTGAATTAATAAAAATTTATTTTGATTATTTTTTAACTTATTTATCATTTTAACATGAATTGGAGCTTGTCCTGTTGAGTCACCTTATATTATTATTGGACAAATTTCATCATTAATCTATTTTATTTATTTTATTTATAGACCTATAATTAATAATGTATATGATAATAATTTACTTAATAATTTATATGATAATAATCTAATTAAATATTTATTAAATTTTTTATTAAATATATGAATTTTATTCATACTATTATTTATTAAATAAATTACTCTCCCTCAATAATTTATTCAAACAAACCTAAAAATATTACCTAATATCATAATTTAAACAGTAAACCAAATAATTAAAATTACTAATATCTCAATATTTTAAATTCTTTAAATAAATTACTCTCCCTCAATAATTTATCCAAACAAACCTAAAAATATTACCTAATATCATAATTTAAACAGTAAACTAAATAATTAAAATTACTAATATCTCAATATTTTAAATTCTTTAAATAAATTACTCTCCTTCAATAATTTATTCAAACAAACCTAAAAATATTACCTAATATCATAATTTAAACAGTAAACCAAATAATTAAAATTACTAATATCTCAATATTTTAAATTCTTTAAATAAATTACTCTCCCTCAATAATTTATCCAAACAAACCTAAAAATATTACCTAATATCATAATTTAAACAGTAAACCAAATCATTAAAATTATTAATATCTCAATATTTTAAATTCTTTAAAATAAAATTATTTTTTAATAATTTAAATAAAATTATATATTAATAATAATTTTAATTTTTTAAATTTAATTTTTTTTTAAAATTATTAAAATAAGTTAAATTTCCATAATTTTAATTTTTTTATAAAATTTTTATTGAATTTTACGTTACTAGTATATTAATATATTGTTAATATATATTAATAAATTATTTAAATTATTAAGAATGAATATATAAATAAATATTAATGTATTAAATATTTATATATAATATAATTATTTATATATTTGAAAGGAAAAAAATAATTATATATTAATAAATTATATATATATATATATATATATACACCTCGAGCGATATCTGGAGCGGCTTCTCGAGGGTCGAAAATTGGCCAGCGACCTCTCAAGTGCTGCGAGCCTGCCCTCCAAGGTGCTTTGAGGTGGCGTTGCTAACGGAGGCGCAGCGCTCGGTGCGGCGACAGCGTTGATGGTTGTGCTCTGCGTAGGAGTTGCGAGCGCCATGACTTGTGTTGCGTTGAGGATATCGTAAGCCTGGTTTGCAACGACGGCGAGCTGTGACTCGTCTCTGATTCCCAGGAGTACGATGGCGACCTGAGGCGGGATTCTTGTTTCCCAATATTCGATCGTCGTGGCGTGAGCCACTCTGTCTTTTTCCAGTGCCATCATTTCTGCCAGGAGCTCGGAGGGTCTCTTGCTGCCCATGTATGCTCCGACGAAGAGTCGTTTTATTTGTTGATGCGCGCTCTCTGCATACTTGTCGATGAGGTACGATTTTAATCGCTCGTACTTGTGGCCTCTCGTTAACGTGGAGAGAGTGTACTGCAGGTCCTTGTGGACGTCCTGCGGCAGGTAGCGGCATACGTAGTTGAACTTGGCCTCGTCGTCTGTGGCATTTTCGGTTCTGAAGGAGTCCTCCAGTTGATTGAACCAGCCCGCCAGATCGTGCTTATAAAAGGTCCAGAACGTGATATTGCGCGTGCTGGCGAATACTGATGAGTTGTTCGTATTTGAGTTGTCCGGTGGGGTGGCTGAGGCCATCTGTGATGCTGGCCTGGTCGTGATGGGCATTTCTGAGCCCGTTGGAGGCTGCTCCGAGCCCCACAGCATATGCGTGGTAGGCGTTGGAGTGGCCTGTGGTGCCGATGACGATGCTGGTCCCGAATCGCCGAATCTGTCTGCGAAATTCGTCATCTGTGCCTGGAAACGCTCGAACATCTCCTGCAGTCGTTGGTCGTGAGCTTGTTGTTGCCTTTGCAGCTGAGCCTCCTGGGCTTCTTGTTGACTGTGAAGTTGCCTTGTGTCGTCGGTTCGTTGGGTGAACCGCCCCCGACCTGAGGCGAGTTTAACACGGGTGGTGGTGGGCCTCTTAAAGTCGGTTGCAGCGGCTGTAACTGCAGGATCGGAAGGTCGCGTGGACTATCCTGCGACGTGCTTGCCGATGCGTGAAGCCCTTCAGTGGCTTCGGTGTTAAGCGTTGGCTGTGCATTGGACTCCTCGTTGTTGTCGAGAAACCGGTTGTTGGCTGCAGTTGGCGAGCGCGTTACTGCCATGTTGTCTGTCTTGTCGTGACTGTCGGGTTTGGATGTTTCTTTGCGGCGGTGGCAGGGAGGAGGTTGCAGCGGTCGGGAAAAGGGTTTACCGGATCTAAGCACGTGCTCCTCGTTCGTGACGTTCATAGAGCACACCGCGGCCGAAAGTGCGGCTGGCCAAACCAATCCACGGCAGATTGAGGCGCTGCCTGCATCGAGCCGGCATGGTCGACCAGGTCGTTCCCGATTTCGTCCGTGTGCACCCCCGTTGCAGCTAACAAGCTAGTGGGCGATGCGTGACTACGTCGGTTGCGGCTGATTGATTTATGTGGCTCAAGGCGTGCAGGTTACATGAATTGCAACGCGACCGGAGACCAATCCAGAGTGGTCTGGGACGCTGCCCGCGTCGAGCTGGCGTGGCCGCCTCGGTCGCTTCCTGTTTCGTCAGTGTGCACCCCCGTTGCAGCTAACAAGCTAGCGGGCGATGCGTGACTACACCGGTTGCGATCGGTCGACCTGAGTAACTCGAGGCGAGTGCGTTAAGTGACTTGCAAGGCGACCGAAATAGTCGAGGGTTGCGAAGGCAAGAGTATACGAGAGCGTGAGGTAGAAGATAATTGTACCTTGCATGAAATTAAGGATTTAGGTAAGGTGAGAGTCGCTGGCGCTCCGGACTGCGCGAGTGGCTGTGGCGGCCAGTAGGGCCCTGTGCCACACCCTTTGCAGCTAACAAGCTAGAGGGCTGCGGTAGTAACCCTAGCTGGGGCTGTAGCTGCTCGCGCGTGAGTCACAGGCGCGCGGGACTCGCACGTCGCGGCTTCGTGACTTCTCCCGGGTCGGCTCACACCTCCTGTGCAGCTAACGAGCTAGGGGACCGTGTGATCCGGTTCCCTGGCGAATGCTGGGCCCCGCTCGTGCTGTCCGCTTGCGAGATGGAGATGTATGTTGTCGGCAGAACGAGATGCAGGTAGCAGGTCCTCGTGGTTGGCCAATCTGAAGAAGGTCGGATAAAATTAGTGTGTGGATTTTACGTGTGCGCGCGAGGTGCGATCATATCGCTACCTAGCCTCGCGAGCTGGATCTATGCGCGATGGCGTTGCAAGTGGTTTCCGAAAACCAACTGCGTCGCCGTGCTATTTCAAAACCGATTGTCGCGGTGCCTGCCAAAAATCTCGATGCCGGAAATTAGTGATCAGTTAATTAACGGAAACGGAGCCTAAAGCTGGTGCCGCAATGCACGAAATCGAAAAGCTAAATAAAGAAATTTGTTGCCGAAGATCGAAACGCTTACAATTAATCGCGAAGGTCGTCGATTACATTAGTACGCGTATAAACTTGTATGATCGCGCGATCCCGGGACGCTTGGCCTTGAGCTGATGTTGTGTAGTCGGTTGAAGATCGTCGTTGTCGTCTTCTTCTTCTTGATGCCGATTTGGGCGCACGCCGGATTAAGCGAAGTGTTTACGTCGCTGGGCAAAGCGTGTGCGCGCGCGGCTTGCGAAAGAAAAGCGCGCGCGAGGCGATATGTAAACCTTCGCCTGTGAGGTAACGGTCGATGGCGTGTTGTACTCGCGCTAAGGAGCTGTGCCCTTGAAGAAATGCGAGAGCGCGCTCTGTTGCCTGCGAATCGGCAATGCTCTGCTTCGGTGTAGAGAGAGAGAGAGAGAGAGAGAGAGAGAGAGAGAGAGAGAGAGAGAGAGAGAGCGAGCGCGCGCTGTTGCTGGGTGTTGTGGCGAGGAGACTTGGGGGAAACAGAGAGAAAAGCGCGCCGAGAGAAGCTGTGGCTCTCGCGCGTGTATGCTTCCCCCCTCCCGTTACCTCTGGAACGTTGAACGCGCGGTTTTGTGTACGCGCTGGAAGAGCGTTGGTGCGCACGGCGCGTGTAAACAACTGCCGTGTTTACGTACCTCTCCCCTTGCGCGTGCCGATGGCGAGAGTTCGAGGAAAAGGTCGAATAAGAGGCGCTAAGACGCAAAAACAAGGCGTCTTTGTTGAAGCGGAGAAAATGGCCGCGCGTGGGCCGAAATGTAGCCGCGCACACTTTGCCGCGATTTATGTATTTGCAGGTGGAGAGAAAAATAATTGAAGTTTTTTTCTTTTTGCACCCGGCGTGCGCGCCCGAGGAATCAGGGCTCTCCTGCTCTACTCTCTGCTCGGTGCTGCCGCCTGCCGGCGGGCCGAGCTGCATGTTCATAAACAAGAAACAGCTTTAGGCTCAGTTTTGGGCTTCATGACTACAGTGTGTTGCTAGTGCTACTCATCGTCAATTTCAGACGGTCTAAGAGATGATGCTACTACATGGCCACCTTCACACGACAGCAAATTGTCGGAATCGTGTCCAAAAATAAATTATGAATCGAATAAAGTAAATTAATTTACTGTTATAGAAAATTTTCTTTTTCACAATAACATTCAATTGAATAACAAAATTTTAAATTTTTGATAACAAAATTTTACTTATTTTAATCTATTCTATAAAATATTCACCTGCAAAAACATCAAATTTCTCAGTAAAATTATTCCACATTAGATCGAAAAATTGCCATAAGATAAACTAAATTTATGTACATTACTACGATAAATTTAGGGCGAAATCTATGATAAATATAGTTTAAGACTTTTTCAACCAAACCAATAGATTTAGAATCCGCTAGTGGATTGATACATACCGTCATCCTTTGCTAATAAATAAATTGCCGCATCTTTGGCTTCCGTACTAAAATCATTCCCGATTTGATTGAATTTTTCGAATAAGACCAACCAAATATATGCGGTACTGAATTAACAAAATTGTCACAAAAAATTGAACGACTGCTATGCAGTTTTTCAACATGGTCGCTTATAATAATGCTTTCTCCAAGCATAGGTACCCTACTTCGGTACTGAGTAATGAAAAGGGCGCCACAAAAACTATTATTATGCTACATATGTGGATCATGCCACGCTTATTAATCTAATAAAAATATACCATTTCTGTTTAAGTGTGAATTTTTACTACGGTAAACGAGGATGTAAGATCCCATGATTTATAGATAAATTAATTATGGATTTATTACGAATGTTTAACTTTAGTTTGTATGCGGTATGATTTGTATGAGTGGTAAAGAATACACTGACGATAGTATCATTGCAATATATCAGCATCGTGAGCTGATTGAGCAGCAGTAACTTCAGCAATCTTATGTAGTCCATGGCGTGTACACCTTTTGTAATCCTTCTAACGGTATCGCATTTTGATTGGTTTTTGGTATCCCCACGATTAAATTATTCCGTGTCTGCTCTGATCGGGGTTGAGGCTTTATAGGCCCTAGGCATGATCAGCGCAGCACCTTTTTTACGACCAGGCCAGGTACCGGTGTTCGTCTAACCTTGACGTACACGGCAAAGCAAGCTGCTGCCGTCACTTCGACTTGCCGCTGAAGACTAGCCGACTATCTGGAGTTACTTCGAGAAGATACCCAAGAAAGCGTACGAGAGTGTCAAGGTACGACCTGTACGCTATTGGAGGGCCTAGAAATCTCTAAATTCCTCTAAATTCTGCAGGCAAGCTGACATATTTGCTCCAGTGGAAAATTTATCACTACCGTAGTACTCTGCGACCGACCGTCGTTTTTGCGACAATAACCTGTACATTGCTACTGTAAATTTAAAACTAAATCTATAACAAACATAGTTTAAAACTTTTTGAACAAAATCAATAGATTTAGAAGTCGCTAGTTCATTCAGCATACCGTGTCACCCCCCGCTAATAAATATATTAAACTACGCTTGAACGTAGTTATTCCTAGCATTTTGCAGCATACGGAGCTGGCTATAGATCAAGTCTGTCCATTGAATTTCTGAAGCTATGTCCATGAGAAACTTAGATTATAACTATCTGGACCGAAGTAATAGATTTAGAAGCCACAATTATGATAATATATATGCTATGGCATATATTAACCCATTAAGTCCATGCCGTAGCTCTGTTTTATCGGCCTAAGTTTTGGTCCCAGTTTTCATCAAAACTGTAGCTCGGAATGATCAATCATGCGACAAAATAATATATATATATGTTATTTACACACACACACACATATATATATATATATATGTGTGTGTGTGTGTGTATGTGTATATATACAAATATGTATGTGTATATGTATGTGTATATATAAAAAAAAATTCAAAGAGAGAGCAAGAGGCGTGAGAGAGAGAGAGAGAGAGAGAGAGAGAGAGAGAGGTAAAAGCTCTCTCCCTCTTTGTATTTGCTTTTTTTCAAGTAAGTTGGGGGAGACGAGCTATACGAGTTTTTACGTATAGCACGTTAAAGCTCGCCGTCCCCGCCTGCGGATAATTTTTTGTCAAGACAGTCAGGGGCGGCGAGTTTTTGGTGTGCAAATCTCATGGAACACTCGCCTCTCCTGGCTGTCCTGTCCAAAATATCTTATGTGTATACGCGGGAGGGACTATAGGGCTTTGGACGTGCATGTAGCTCGTAATTGTCACGGAAAATTTGCCTCTCCTGGCTGTCCTGTCAAAAATATCTTATTTGCATACGCGGAAGGGTGAGGCGAGTTTTAGATGTGCATGTCGTAAAATTTGCCTCCCACGACTATCTTGATAAAAGCAGATACAAAGACGGAGAGAGCTTTCGCTTCTTTCTCTCTCTCTCTCTCTCTCTCGCTCTCTCTCGCCTCCTGCTCTCCGTTCGAATTTTTTTTCAAGATAGTCGTGGGAGACAAGTTTTTCAAGCGACATGCGCGCCTAAAGCTATCCTCTGCGCCTGCGCATCCATTTAAAATATATATGACAGGACAGCCAGGATAGGCGAGTTTTCCGTGAAATTTGCATACGAAAAATTCGCCTCCTCTGGCTGTCTTGACGAAAAAATTATACTTAGGTGGGGGAGGCGAGCTTTACACATGCTATAGACTCGTAAAGCTCGCCTCTCCCGTCTGCATATACACATAAGATTTTTTTGACAAGACAGCCAGGGGAGGCAAGCTTTACGTGTGCAAATTTCACAAAACACTCGCCTCCCCTGGTTGTCTTCTCAATGTAATCTTATGTGTATACGCAGACGGGGGAGGAGAACTTTCAACGTACATGTCGCTTGAAAAAAAAAATCTGACAGAGAGCAAGAGAGAGAGGTAAAAGCTATCTCCCTCTTCGTGTCTACTTTTTTTCAAGTAAGTCGGGGGAGACAAGTTCAACGAGTTAGTTGCTTGCCACCCCCGCCTGCGCATGCACGTGCAAAACCCTCTACTCCCTCCCTCGTATACACATAAGATATTTTTGACAGGACAGCCTGGAAAGGCGAGTGTTCCATGAGATTTGCACACAAAAAACTCGCCTCCCCTGGCTGTCTTGTCAAAAAATTATCCGCATGCGGGGAAGGCGAGCTTTATGCGTGCTATAGACTCATAAAGCTCTTCTCCCCCGACTTACTTAAAAAAAAGCAAATAGAAAGAGGGAGAGAGGTTTTACCTCTCTCTCTCACGCCTCTTGCTCTCTGTCTGAATTTTTTTTATATATACACATACATATACACATACATATTTGTATAAATACATAAATCGGGTATTTTGAATGCGCCGAAAGTAGGGGTAGTATAGGGTTATTTTTAAATATGGAATATTGAATGCCAAAAGTGGAATTTTGAATGCGCTAGCGAAGGGTAGTTTATTATAGGGATGCATTCAAAATACCCGATTTATATATTTATATATATACACATACGCACACCTACACACGTATATAATATATATAAATTATATATGTAAATAATATATTTATATATTATTTTGCCGCATGATTGATGCGACGGCCATCGTCATCATTATCATCATCATCATCCATATATCATATAGAAATTGCGTCCTTGGAGAAGGCTGTAAAAAATTAATCCCACAGCATGGTGACAATTGCACCACGCGCGGCCGCGCCGCTCACATCATCTTGTTTATTGACGCTTGCAACCAACATGGCAACTCGGCACAACTGCCTTTGATGTCATTATCGATTTTTATTTAGCATCGATAATACTTTTTGTCACAAAGTCGCAAACTAACTGTTGATGAAAACTGGGACCAAAACTTAGGCCGATAAAACAGAGCTACGGCATGGCTTTAACGTCAGATGTGCACGTTTGCACATGTTCAACTTCAATGCTGTATAAAATTAATTTTTCCTGGGTCTAGCTTCAGAAATTAAACAGACAGACTTGATCTATCGTCGGTTTCGGCAAGGTAGCCCAGATAGTCCTGAAGATACAAATCCGAAACACTTAGACTGATAACCCATGGTAAATCTATTCTAACCTTCGAGGACGAATGACTGAACCTAAAAAATGAATTTTGTCATTTAACTATAGAAATTTTGTAATTAGAGTAGATTTTAAACATTTAAAGCTAAGCCTATTATAAACTAAGATTAGATATTACTCTACCTGAATAATAGATTTAGATAATAAAATAATATTGATAAGTGTGATGCGACATATTTGAATTACTTAGATGGTGCTATAATCATTAATTTTCATAACGTTATTTGGTAAGGCAATCGCATGTATGTTAGTATTAGTTAAGCTAAATAGCTGAAGCACTTACATTATAATAACTGTCAGTCGCACAGCATACATGAACACAGTTACAATGTCAAAACAGATTACTTGATTGCAAAAATTATAATTTATGTTTATCATAAATTTTGCGAAAGATATTTAATAAATCGATTTTTACTACAAGCAATGATTAAGTAAGCGAAATATACAGGGTGTCCAAAAAGTATCGAAACACGCCTAAAAAGTTTTCAGAGAACATATTTTTGACCTGGGTCAAGGTCATTTCCGTAGTAACTTTTGACGGTCGATCTAATGGTGACCTTGGATTTGACCTTGGACCTTGCCATCAAGGTCATTTCAAAGTCACTATGATTTGTTTAAATGGGAACACCCTATTTTGACATCGGCAAACGAAAGAGCGGAAAATTTTACGTTCAGATATGTATTAAGGTCCAAGGTCAAGGTCACCTGTGAAGGTCGTAGCAAGGTCAAATTGTATTTGCAGGGAATTCTTGCAGAATTAGCAGTCAGAAGAAAGGTAGATGACCTATGTTTAGCGTTACCCAGGAACAACGACGTGGACGTAATAGGATAATGTTCCCTTTGGGGTGCTTGATTAACGTGAGTCCCCTTGCCTCTCACGATGGGGTGCTTGTTTTACGTGAGTCCCCTTGCCTCTCACT
Source organism: Philotrypesis tridentata (assembly GCA_018906965.1). Taxonomy (NCBI): domain Eukaryota; kingdom Metazoa; phylum Arthropoda; class Insecta; order Hymenoptera; family Pteromalidae; genus Philotrypesis; species Philotrypesis tridentata. The sequence continues at coordinate 52,735 of JACCIB010000927.1, read as the reverse complement.
TTAAATATTTAGCGTAAATGCTCGAATTGTTCACCATTCACTTCTTGACAGTAAGCTAATCGATGGTAAAAATCATTAACAACATTTTCTATCGCTTCAGGACTAATATTTGCTGATTCTAATTCAATCCTCTCTCGTAGCTCGACTAAATTTGTGGGCTTTGTTTTGTATACTCGATCTTTTAAATAGCCCCAGTAAAAATAATCAAGAGGTGTCAAATCAGGTGATCTGGCTGGCCATTCAATTGTGCCCCTTCGTCCTATCCACCGATTAACAAACACTGCATCTAAAAGATTGCGAACATCACGTGCATAATGAGCTGGTGCGCCGTCTTGTTGGAACCATGTGTTCATAAAGTTGTCTCCTGCTATTCTTCTTATCGCAGGCACGATTTGATTGCGTAGCATTTCTTCATAGTTTTCAGCATTTAAGTTGCCATCAATAAAAAACGGACCTACGATTCTGTTATTGAATATGCCTGCCCATACGTTTAATTTTTCTGGGTATTGTGATTTATCTTCTCGTGCCCAATGTGGGTTTGTTTCTGCCCAATATCTACAATTGTGTCTATTGCAGGTTCCGTCAAGTTGAAATGTCGCCTCATCTGAAAAAACAATATTTGATGGGAAGTTAGAATTTTGCACTATACGTGTCATCATGTCATCACAAAATTCAACGCGACGATCAAAGTCATCTTCATTAAGTTTGTGAATCAGTGTGACTTTGAATGGATGAAAGTTAGCATATTTTAGTATGTTATGAACAGATGACTTACTTATATTGTGCTGTTGTGAAATTCTACGGGTGGAACTATGTGGATCCTCAATGAATGATAACAAAACATCCAGGGAAGTATCATCGTTTGTTGCTGACTTTGTTTTTCCTGATTTTGGCCTATCGTCGATTGTGCCGGTTTGTTCAAACTTTGTAACAAGGTTCCTTGCAGTTGAAATGACAATCCCAGTTCTATCAGCTCTAAAAGTCTCATTAAAAAGATTAATCACTGTGCGGTAAGGTTGCACTGCGGCACCCCAGCCTCTCATCATGAGAAGTGTAATCCTTTCTCTTTTCGTAAGATGTTGCATTTTCAATTAGGTATGAACAGATATTATTGTTGATCAAACTATGAATACTTAAATATCAATTTAAAGAAATAGATTTTACAACCACTATACTTATTTAAGATTTCGAGGTAAACATTTGTAGTTTTAAAATAAGTGGGCAATATAATTTGCTTGGTAACTTATGTTTTTAAGGTGCTTTTTTTAGTGTGAGATCGCGATTTACCGAATGTAGCCATCTAGAGGTCTGGTTCAGTACTGCAACGTTGGCGTTAAGTTTTAAAACTTTTTGAACATTACCATAAAATATGTATGTTTCTGTTTATTCAAACGATTATGGGGTCGCTGAGAACTAATTAAGAGTTCACATTTAGATTGGGTATTATTAAAAACTTAATGAAGACTGGTTAACGCCCAAATAAACAATTTATTTAAATGTAACAAAAAATGAGTCTTAATTTGTTCAAGGGCTTTTCAGGGTCGCTAAGTACGGATTTTGAGTTGGTTTTTAGTTTAGCACTATAAAGGACTTCATGAGGCCCCGTTAAGGCTCAAATAAATAATTTTTTTCAATGCATCAAAAAAATAAGTTTTAATTTATTTAGGGGGGTTTTCGGGGTCGCGGAGTAGGAGTTTTGGATCGAATTTCAGTTTGGCACAATGAAGGACTTAATAAAGCCCGGTTAAGGTCAAAATACACAATTCATTTAAATGTAACAAAAAAAAGTTTTAGTTCATAAAGTGGGTTTTTAGGGCCTTTGACCTTGCTACGACCTTCACAGGTGACCTTGACCTTGGACCTTAATACATATCTAAACGTAAAATTTTCCGCTCTTTCGATTGCCGATGTCAAAATAGGGTGTTCCCATTTAAAAAAATCATAGTGACCTTGAAATGACATTGATGGCAAGGTCCACGGTCAAATCCAAGGTCACCATTAGATCGAGCGTCAAAAGTTACTACGGAAATGACCTTGACCCAGGTCAAAAATATGTTCTCTGAAAACTTTATAGGCGTGTTTCGATACTTTTTGGACACCCTGTATATTGAAATGTTTCGCTGCATATTTTTGAAGTGCAAGTATCGGGAACACCTTTTATCTGTATTAGAAGTTGCCTAGACATTCGGAGCATTGTTGAAATTGGGTTTGAAAAAAAAATCCTAGTCCAAAAAGTGCATTTTTTTTATATTTGTTGAAAAATAATAGGTTAAACATTATTTTTCGGAATTTTCGACACCGCCAATCAAAAGAGCAATCTCAAAAACATAAGTATATGTGCCTTGAGTTCAAACTCCCTCGTTTATTTTAAAATGATCCGCGGTCAAAATCAAGGTTAAAATTTTGTGCGTTTGGGACTTAATGGGTTAAATAGAATAAATGGAATCTTTTTTTGTTATGATCAAAATACAATATTTCTTGCTTCTCTTATGCGTTGTTTTACATAGAGTGATCAGTTGATTTTAACAAAATACAATATATGATAAATGGCTTGAAATAATATTGTATTAATCATTAAATTCACTTTTACATAGTAACTAATCTTTAAATCTATAATTTCAGTGTATAAGAAGCTAATCTAAGCATGTCACAGATTTAGCATAAGATTAGAACATAATACTTGATTACAAAAATTACAACCTATATTGATCAAATATATTGTGTTAGATATTTCATAGATCAAATTGTACCACAAGCATAGGTAGGCTAGCGAAAGATATAGGCTTAGCTTCATTTGTTTGATGACAAACATACTTTATTACTGAGCCGTCGCGTGTCAGAAATAATTGTCTCATCTAAATCTATTGTTGTAAGTTAGAAGGATGTAATCTAATTATTTTATAGATTTTGAATTAGATACTTAATCACTTTATTAAATTAATGGGCTCTCACGTAGTCCGAAAAACGATGGGATTATCTGCATTGAACGAAGTTAATTTACTTTAAGAAATGTCGGGTGCTAGACGTAGGTCAAACTCTTATGATATTTAAATTATTAAATATCATTTATTAATTTTAAATTGCACACGAAAATGCATAGATGCAATGTATATTTAAAAATCGAAAGCGGTAGTGTACAGGGTACGGGTAGGGCTATAGGTGTCCATGTAGACAGCGCCTGATCAATCGCGTAGGTCATCAAGCGATAGGATTAATTATGTTGATGTGATGGTATATTTACTATAATAACGAACCGTTGTACGGTGTATATGTTTTCGCTTTTTTCCCTTTGTCTTTTCTTGTTTCAATTTCTTCTTCTGTACTCGACGGTAAAAGAAATTTTCCTTCAACACAGTTGGAGTAACTTCGATTGATTCTAAAATTAAAGTTATTTTTCTATGATATATCTTTCAGGACATAAATTGGAATTTATGAATTCTATAATGTTTAAAAAATACCTTCCAACGTAGTGTCAGGCTCATACTCGCTTGCTGTACTCACTGTAGTGTCTCGATTTTCAGCATCTTTATCTTCGGTCACTGTCATTTCGGTCCCCTGCGCTTTCTCAAGTAAAGGTGCCAGTACCATCAATTCTTGCAACGGAACTTTTTGTCTATAGTAGTTTTTGTGAATGTCGTAATCATGACCCATGAAATTTGCCAAATCCTTTTTTTCTTGTTGGTCAATTTGTTATGGTGTGCCATTGTTGCTACATGTTTTCGAAGTGCAGTACCGCATAAAGTCTCATGGTTTTCAACTCCTGAGTTCTTGGCGTATTGTCGCATGATATCGCATGCAATAAAATGAGAATCTAGATCTTTGTTATATGATCTTTTTGCAAAAATATACTTATTGGTTGAATTGATTTCAGCATCATTTCTGTGCAATAAAATTAAATCTATTACCTCCAAAATTGTTTTATGCATTATTAATCCTATATTTCTTAGACCTTTTTTATTCGTTTTTGCAATTCGCACATAATCTTGTATTGCTTTACGCGTGGCATCAGTAATGTGTGCAAATTCCTCGCCATTACACTCGGTATCTAGACTGTACATACAGTCAGGTTTCAGATCGATTATTTCTAATCTCGATATTTCTCCTTGCCGCTTTCTATTATACAGTTGCATTTTCAGTAACGTAGATTCATTTAGCTCTTTCTATGCCTTATAAGTATAACCCTGTTTAAGTGTTGCAAGTGATTTATTGTACACTTCATCGACGTAGTTGCATAATTTACGAATATCGGAAGTCTTGGGTAAGACTTTTGGAGCAACCTGTTTCGCTTGTTTTAAAAGACAATCTCTAGCTTGTTTATTTAATAATTTAAATTTATTTTTTAAAGATTTTTTAATTCTTCCAGATCCTTGCTTTTATCATGAAAATTATTATCCGGATAATACTCATCTAAAAATTCAAAAAGTTTTGTGAATAAAGCACTGAATTCTCTGGCCTTATTACCCTTTCTTAAGGCCTTCTAATTTTTGTATGGCGTTCGAAACATCTTTGGCGTAATCTTTTTTTAAAAAGTCTGATAATTTAGTTATTTCTGGTCGTATTTTTTTCATTGTTACGACAAGTTCCCCAACATTTTCAGTTGGTGGCTTATCCAAGAATAATTTTGATCTTTGGTATAATAAGCCACCAAATTATTACCAAATCGTATGATATCTTCATCTACTTTTACTGCATCTCGAACGGGGCCCCGCTGCATAATTTTTAAAACTAGATTTCTTAATCGCTCACTCGCGTCTGGATGTAGGTCTGGTACTAACCCGTCGCTTTCTTGTAATAATCCTTTAACATCTTTGAATTTTTCTAAATTTTTACACTGGTGTTTTTTTAATGTATCTCTTTTAAATGTTTTATAACATCCAGTACAAGGTACGTATTCATCACCTGCAATTTTTTTATCTAAATGTGAAGATTGTTGTTTATTGTTTGAATTACTTTGTTCAGCACTTGAAGTCTCAGTTGCTGTTTGTCGGTTTGGTCTTCTGGCCACAAGTTTTTCTTGGCCTTCCGATAACGGGTTATTGTTGTACATATAATCTCCCCGATTAACGAGTTCTTGAATGAGCTACGAAGCAAAAGTATATAAATAAAAATGAAAATTTAATAAAACGAAGAAATCATCTTACGTATATAAATATTTATATTTTAAATTACCTTTCGTTTTCCTTCGCCACCAATCTGAGCAGCAGTTTCAATCTCCTTTTCTTTCTTATGAACTGTCGTTAAATGTCTGGTCATCTGATCCACAATAATTTTTTTACAATAAAAGCAGCAATGTTTTTTGGCTGCTCTTTGCGGTTTCCCTTTGCTAAAAACATTGCGGGTACGCGACACGTACTGTTTCTTCGGGTCAATAGCAGCTGTTCCCGGCACATTTAAATTCAGCTTTTTAAGAGGTGATGAAGCTTTTTCATTTTTTTTTACTGATTCTGCACAATAAATCATATGATAGTTAAATTCTAATTAATTAAAAAAATCTAATTAATACATAATACAAATATTAATAAATACACTACATATTAACTTACTCGTCACACACATTTTTATCATTTTTATCGGAATTCACAAAATCAGCTAGAGTATCATTAATATCATTGTTTTGATTATCTGGAGTTTCAAAAACTGCATCAACATTATTACACTTTTTATAATTATTAATTCCCGATACTTCGCCATTAGCAGCAATGGAACTATCAACTGTTGTTTCTTGAGTAGCCGATACTTCGTCTTTAATATTCATGGCAATTGCTGCTGTTAGAATAATTAAAAAATGAATATTTATTTTGTACAACTTTATGTTCAATACTACAATGTACGTGTTGTATAATGTTAAATGCATTATTCTCGAATTAAATATGTAATAAATAAAGTAAATTTATTCTTAAAACAATATTTTTGTTAGCATTTAAGGGGTTATGCCTGAGTTGAACCTGTAAAAAAGACATTAATAAATAATAGGCTGAAAAAAATTATTTATTAATAGTATAAAAAAAATCTTTCTCCTACTTCAAATATAGGTATTAAACATATTTTTAACTATTTTAAAAAAATTATATATCTATACTTACATTGTAAACAATTACATGTATGAATCGTTAATTTTCAGCACTTTTTTCCCTTTGCCGCAGGATATCTCAGCATCCAGATGATGAATTGACACCAGACAGGATGTAAAATCTTCTGAATATGTTTCTTCACTGCTTGAGCGGAAGACTTTTCTACAAAAAATAAATTTTAAATATTTAGTAACACATACGCAACATTGACTTTTACCTTGTATTAGTCAATTCTGCTCCGTTCAAGCAGTGAAGAAACATATTAAGAAGATTTTCCATCCTGTCTGGTGTCAACTGATCATCTGGATGCTGAGATATCCTGCGGCAAAGGATCTAAAATCATAAAAATGGCAAAACTGAGAAAAATGCATTTAAAGTTTATCAAGATGCTTATGTATACTTATCGGGTAGTACTTACATGAACTGCTTAGCATATTTTTCTTATATTTTGGCATAAGATACCTACATATTAAGGCATATATAAAGACCCGAGTGCTGTATATGTAGATATACCAGTATCGAGAGCTGAAATTGAAATATAAATTTTTGATACGCATTCACAGTCAGTATGTTTCACATGAATATAATTGTTGGTATTGCTTACCCATGACTTTCCAGGATTATTAACAATCACAGTAGACTTAGGGCTGGTTGGATACTATTTATCACACAGGCATCTTGTACACATGATAATTATAGCCCGTACACCTAAAAATCAAGAATATACTCACAAAGAACAAATTCTTTACAAATCATATGTTATTTATAGTCCAAACACTTATCTAAATTTGAAGACTAGTAGACTCAGAAGCTATCACAACAGCACAACATCCAGCTTACACTAAACTACAGACAGCAGACGAAACAGCTGATGTCTGACAGTCTGAATGCAAACTCGACTAAGTCGGTAAAACAGTGATTTCCTTTTCCATATGCTGTAAAGTGTCTTTTTTCAGGCGGTAATTTAAATTTGCACGAATATTTTTTTACCCCTTTATAAGTTTGATTAAAAAATTACAAGACTAAATTTAAATCCTAAATTTATTTTATTTTGAAAATTCAAAATAAAATAAAAATTAGTTATTTACAGTATGTAATGATTCAATAAATAATATATTTTTTTTTTAAATAAAATTGCGTTTTCAAAAGGAGTTTGTAAACACATTGAATTTTACATTTTCTATGAAAAAGTTATTGTTTTAAATAATCAAAAGTGCTATAAGACAAAATATCAATAATACGCAATTTTGAAAAATTGTATTTTTTTAGTATTTTGCCTATAACTTTGTAACGGAATTTTTTCGGACAAAAAGGACTTCAGCAGCGTATTCTACATTAAATTTCCCTTAACAGGCATAACCCCTTAAAATATACATGCCTAAATAATGCACGCGAAAACGAAATAGCTATTTAAAGAGAAAATAAAATAATAAACGCTGATATTTAGATTTCAAAACTAAATTTAGGATTTAAGCCAAGATCTAAAAACATAAGATATTCCGTATAGGCTTCTTAAAAATAGGAAAGGCTTTTACTTTTTTCAAAGTTTATGGTATCCTAAAATATTTAATTGATACCCACTTTTTTTATACTTACCTGTCGAATGAATTTCTTCCATGAAATCATCATTATCAATACTTTTCTCAGATTCAAAACTACTTTCAGAATCATTATGTGAGGCCTGATAAGTAGGATCCTTTAGATCGTTATCGCTAAAATTGTCTTCTTCACAGCTTTCAGTCACTATATTTTCGTATGGATTGTTTATGTTCTGAACTAAAGTTGATGTATTTGCAACTTCATTTTCTTTAAAACTTTCCAATTCCTTTAATATGTAAGAATTTATCATATGATCTATTTTTGAATCTGTAATTAAAAAATTAACTTTAATCAACTTCCAATTTTAAGTATAAACATTTTTTCAACTGTTTTGACCGCAAACGTGAATTTCTCAGCCTGATACATAAAAATCTTCAAACTACTAAAAAGTTGATACATATTTTACGTAATAATTAATAGTTAGAGTTTATTAATTATAATTTTGGAAGAAATTAGTCTTTCACTATGCTAACTAAATAAATTTCGTTAATACAAGTGTTTACATTACCTTGAATGACTACTTCCATTGACATAATATTTACATTCGCTGAAACGTCACATGTGGGCGAAAAAGATATACGCTTTGGCAAAATAAATTGAAAATCCTTTGAAAGTATTTCATCCTTTAGGATCGATACAATCGGTTTGTTTTTTACAGTATGAGTGGTATGATATAAGTTTTCATCTGAAAAAGTTATAATTAATTGAATTCTTTTAATCTTCTTACTTTTTCTCTAGCAATATTTCAATAACTCTACGTATTTAATTTAAATGATCCTTCATATACTATTTGTGCAGTCTGCACTTCAGTGCAGAAAGTAATTATTTCAGTTTCTCATGGGTTTAGCTTCATAAATCAAATGGAAAGACTTGATCTATGGCCGGTTCCTTAAGTGTCCTAATGCTATAAATAACTACGTTCAAGCTCAGTTCTACCTTCCTATTAGCGAAGAGTGACAAGGTATACATGACTATTATACTAGGATATGAGTACGTTTCTCATAGATTTAGCCCTATATTTATAGTAATAATGTACGAGTTATAAAAGACTATCAGTCACAGAAATATAGACTTTACTCAACCGAAAGAATTACCAAATTACATGATATTCTTAAGTGTTAAGTATAAAGTTCAGACTTATATGAAACAGAAACTGTAGTATTTTCTTACATTAATATGTTGGGCATGACAATTATACTATAATACTAGCTTTTACGGCCCTTTCACTCCTTAAAGATTCAATTAACTATACTATACTTAATATAAATATCAATATTATCTAAAAAATCTTGGAATCATATTATTTCTACCAGAGTATTTATGAAATGCATTGGACCTACGATATATTTAGAAATGCAAATGAAGCACTTAAATTATTATCTTTACTTATATTAGAGTCCTTGAACAAGGAAGGTGGTGAAGCAAATGGTAGATCAGATGATATCTGTAGGTCTGGCTCCGTTTTAGACAAAGGAGATCCTAGTTCGTTTAGTGGATATTTCAATCTGCTTAGTGGGGATGAAGTAAATAATTTACTCGATATATCGTCAGTTTTCTCGGCTACTGTTAATCCTGATTCGTGTTGCGAACATGTACTAACAACCAGTGAACAATCAGTAGGTAATGTCGAATTAGGCGGAGCTCCAGACTTATTGGCTTGGGATATCAATGAATAATCAGCTATAACAGGAAATACATTTTATTTTAATTTTAATCAAAATAATGATTAATATTCAATAAAATGAAGATAAATTAGTATTAAAGTAGAAAAAGCAATATTTTATAATGATAATAGTACATATGAGCAATAAAGATTAAGATAAATGAAATAATGGTCTCATTAATTGTAGTTTTTCATGTTGTCATACGATTCTGTTATATTATATAATATCATATGATATTACCACATGATATCATAAACACATTTATCATATGATAATTTTTCGAAAACACTCAATATCACATGATACCTTTCAACAGGATTAAAAATAAGTTAAAAATATTCTGTTTATCGCATTTTTTACCAATTTTCACCTATTTGTAGCTTCTCAAGAAAACATTTTTCAATATTTCAAACATATATATGTATGTTATGACCACCATTATTTTCTAAACATTCAGATTTGTGAAATTAAAATGCGTATAATAATAAATCTTTTATTACCTTCATTACCGTAGCTCAGCCTCTGCATATAATCAGTCAAATTTGAATTCACATAACTCGATGAAAGTAAACTGCTGTTGACTGTATCGTTTAATATAGAAACATATGGAGACTTGGAATGTAATTGTGTGGCAATGTTTTTCAACATATCCTTGTCCTCTGCAATTGGATACAAAGTTATTAATTTGAGACTTATAAATCATTATTTAGAAACAATATTGTGGGAAGGTATGCATAGTACACGAGAGAGAGACGCAAAGCATAGGAGCGAATCCTCATAAAATCACCTATGAGGGTTTTACCATCTTAGAGTATTGAGACGGATGAAGCAGGCCCCGAGAGTCAGTCCCAGAGAAACATCGAACGAGAAAAGAGCCATAGCGATACCCTAGACAACCAAAAAGTGTACCATCTAACATTTACCTTTTTGTTATAGGGTTATATAGTTTATCCAGTTACCGAGTATTTTCCATTTATTTAACACAACCCTTTACACCGCGAATCCCACAAAAATTTTAAAACTAGTTTTTTATTAGGTAAATAAGTGTAACATGACACATAACTGATAACAAGACAGATAAACATTTATAACTAGTACATTATTACTGTAAATGTAGGGCTAAATCTATGAAAATCGTAGATTAGCATGATCTGTAATAAACCAGTAAATTACGAAGACACAACAATAGTCAGGTATACATTTTCACTCATCGCTCATAGGAAGGTTAAACTGGTCATAGAACTAGGTCAGGTATACCTGGTCATAGAAGCAGCAAAGTGAAAAAAGTTGCACGAAAACAATCATTTTTTAAGGCTGTGATACTCATTAAGACAACTATTCTGAAGAGTACACAGAATGGTTTACAGCGTACCAAAATGGGTGCTTAGCTAATCATCAGGGATGTTCTGATAAAATGAAAGCAGATGGTATCAGGGTGATGTTCAGAAGATCAGAGGCAATCAATGGAATCAAGTATAAAAATTATTTATGAGATAACAACTGAAAAGTAAACAAGACTCTTTGTAACATCAGCTACAAGGAGAAAATTATTTTATCAAGAAGAAGGAATATGTTAATGTGAAGGAATACTTAACACTATCCTGTACACCACGAATCCCACAAAAATTTTAAAACTATTTTTTATTAGGTAAATAAGTGTAATATGACACATAACGGATAACGTGACTGATAATCCTTTACAACTTGTACGTTATTATTATAAATGTAGGGCTAAATCTGTGAGAAACCTAGATTAGCATGTTTTGCAATAAGCCAATAGATTACGAAGACACAACAACAGTCAGGTATACCTTTGCAATCATCGGTCACAGGAAGGTTGAACTGGGCTTGAATATAGTTATTTCTGGCATTTTGCCACTTACAGAACCGGCTATACGTCAAGTCATTTCATTTAATTTATGAGGCTAAACCCAAGAGACACTTAGATAATTACGTTCTGCACCGAAGTAATGGATTTATAAGTCACAATTATTTAAAAAAACATGAATTCAAAAAGTAACTAGGTATGACTTAAGTGAATGGCTATGAAGCTAAATCTGGTTATGGTTTTGGAATGAAACATGAATTTTTTTTTGCTGAGGGGGTAGCAACATTGATTCGGAACGACAATAACAAAGTGAAAGATGTTGCACGAAAAAAATCATTATTCTAGACTGTGATATTCATTAAGGCAAATATACTGAAGAGTACACCGAATGGTCTGCAGCGTACCAAAATGGGTGCTTAGCTAATCATCAGGGATGTTCTGATAAAATGAAAGCAGATGGTATCGTGGTGATGTTCAGAAGATCAAAGGCAATCCATGGAATCAAGTATAAAAACTATACATGAGATAACAACTCAAAAGTAAACAAGACTCTTTGTTACGTCAGCTATAAGGAGAAAATTATTTTATCAAGAAGAAGGATTATGTTGCGCACCATTTCTAATCGAACACCGAAAAGAGCTCTAACACTTCAAGCTTCACATCGCTATTCATAAACAAAGAAACACCACAAATTATCATCATTATTTGTTGCATTGGTAATTAAGAATTAAAATAAATTTATATTCAATCAACAATACTCTTGAAGAATATTGATTCCCTATAATGCTACACAGCTCAAGATATTTTTTTTAAGCTGCATTAATTATTTAATAAAAAATACATAAAAGCTCGGATACTTTACTGTTAAAACCTGTAAGTGTACACGCAGTACTTTCTCTGGAACTGAGAAAGAATAATACTCATTTTCTTTTTTTTTCCAAAATTTTTTGCTAACCACTTGGTGAAATTCATAATCAAGTAATTTCACTAAGGCATATTTCATTTTTAATATTATTTATAACTATCTATTACTCAAATCACTAAAATAACAATTATGCAATGTTTACATATTCGATTAATAAGTTGCCATTATATAAGTTGCCATACAGAAGACCGTGTCCGTTCCAGTATTATTGCCAACAATATTAGTAACTCTTGTTTTCCGAAATTTGTAAATGTTAGAGACTTATTTAAATTCATTTCCTGTAATTATCCGTTACAAGTTAAATTTCTAGTCAGCAAAATTTTGAAGGCACAACGCGATACTCTTAAATGCACGTATCAATTGAAGTTTTTACTAGAGTGTCGGGAGAAAGATTTCGTGCCGAAACACATTTCAAGGATGAACGTGCATAGATTTTTCCATAGCAAATTTGCGGCTAGAAAATACCATAATCACATCAAGAATTTACAAAAGAAACTTTTAAAATTAGAGATTATTGACTGCAATACACATATTAGTTATTTAGATAAAAAAATTTTGCACATTGTTGGTAACATTATAAGACTGAGTTCCGAGGCCTTTTCTAGAGTAGTTTTGGATTTTTCGACTAATTCTCTTTCTACTTATAAAAATAAATTGAATTATAACTGCGAGAGAAAAATATCTGACCTCTCCGCAGCATGTTTACACACTCAGGGACATGACCTTTCGGTCCGCGCGCAAGGCAACACTTCGAATATTCTTGGTTCGAAGGTGAATAATATTATGTCTAATTATAATTTTAGCCAGGCGGATATTTTCGAAATAAGAAAAAATGGCTTGTGAATCTTTCTGATTCACAACTCCCGGATTATGTAGAAAGGGTAATGTCTATGGGTGAAAAATTCAATTTTAATACTGAGTTCCATTTTAAAGAAGCTATTGAGATTTTGAAAAGCTTGGAGAATGTTTATATGTTCAATCGAGGCATAGACGGAGGACTACGTGATGGCGTTATTTCCATTTTAAATTCACAAATTAAAAATAAGACACACACACCTTACCATGAACGCATCATGTTGTACAATATCAAACGCACAAAACAATTTTTAAAGAATAATCCGGATTTATTTTTTACTAGAGCAGATAAGGGCAACGCTACGGTGGCAGTAGATCGCAATGTGTACATCTCAAAGGTCAATGACGCTCTTAACGATGATAGATTTTATAGACGGGTTAAAGTTAACCCCGCCGCAGGGATAAAAAAGCGGATTAAAAAACTTATTGACCTTTGGAGTACTCGGGGCGTCTTTGAGTGTGATGAGGCCTTCAGAGGTCTATCGTCTAAGGGTATCGAGCACACATCGCTGCCGAAAGCGTATGGCCTTATAAAAATTCACAAACCTGATAATCCTGTACGGATTATAGTTTCTGCAGTTAATAGCCCTACTTATTCTCTTGATAAGTGTGTGTCTGTCTTATTAACGAAACATTTTCCTTTACCGTCTTCATACATTAAAAATAGTTCTCAATTAAAGAATGATCTGATTAATATAGATATTTCCGATAAATACTGTTTCGCGTCATTCGATGTAGTTTCCCTGTTTTCGAGCTTGCCAAAGGATGCAATTTAATTGTCGATAGAGAAGAGATGGAAATGGCTTTCATGTTTGAATTGCATGTCTAAGGACGAATTTATGGACGGTATAAGAACCCTTCTCGATTGTACATATCTTGTATTTGATGGCAATTTTTATAAGCAGGTTTCTGGCGCCCCGATGGGTTTTTGCTCGAGTCCGGTATTTGCAAATGCAGTTCTTGAGGACCTTGAGGAGCATTGTCTGAGCATTACAAAATCTAGCGTTCGACTTTTTCGCAGATACGTGGATGACTGTTTTTTGATAGTGGACAGAGGGGAGATTGAGGTTGTGTTATCTGTTTTTAATAATTACAACGAATACCTTCAATTCACCTCAGAAATTGAAGTAAACAATAGTATTAACTTTCTTGACATTTCGATTTTTCATGATTCTAGTGGCAAAATATTTACGAATTGGTACCAAAAAAACACAGCTTCCTGCAGATACATTAATTTCTTCTCCCATCATCCAAAAAGTCAAAAAATAGCAATAATATCCAATCTTTTTGATAGGGCAATATTATTGTCGGATCCTCGATTCCACTGTGAGAACGTTGAAAAGGCGAAAAAAATCTTAATGGCTAATGATTATCCTCCTGATTTTATTGAAAAATTTAGCAAAAAGCGGATTGTTCGTAATTTGGGCATCTCAAGGGCCACATTGAGAGGCGCAGACACGAGCAATATTAACTCACACACTTCCAATTGCAACAGTAACAATAATTTACACTCAGGAAAAGGCTACGGGGTGTTCCCTTACTACGAAGGGTTCAATGAAAAATTAAGGTCCGTATTTAAAAATAATGACGTGAGGTTAGTTAATAATGTTACCAATAAGTTTAACAAATTTATAAAACTTGGTAAAGACCCTACTGCGGTAGGTGACACACGGAACGTGGTTTATAAAATCGATTGCTCCGATTGCGAATCAACATATATCGGAGAAACGTATCGGCCTTTAAAAACTAGGCAATACGAACATAAGAGGTATACAGAAAAAAGGGATCTGAATTCCCCTCTTGCGGTACATGCGTTGGAGACGGGTCATAGTTTCGATTTTAACAATATTAAAATAATTGACAGAGAGCAATTTATTTTCCGTAGACGGTTCTCGGAGATGCTCCATATACAGTTTTTCGATGGCACGCTTAATAGGGCTGAGGACACGTGCCACCTCAAAGCCAGTTATAAAAATGTTATTTCCAATCTAAAGGTCAGTCCGAATAAACATTAATTGACGAATGTTGTGATTACGGAGGCTTGGTAGCGAGCAGATTGTACCAGGAGTCTAGGACGCGGAGAGAGGTGGCTCACCGCTTCGCGCCCTCTTCAGTTCAGCCAACACGTGTTCAATGGTGATTGGCTGGCGGGCCGGAGCGGCACATCCCAAGTGGGAGGTCGGAGAGCCGGGTTGCCAGGGCAACGGCCTGGCCATACTGTACTATATAGTGATACAGTTATGGTAGGGGCGTCGCGTGCGGAGCAGCGCGGGCTCTCCGCTCTACTACATGAATAACAGTTCGTGTCACCTCTGTTGCGTTATGTGTTCCGGATACACTTAGCGAGCTCTGAGGCTTTCGTGGCTACGATATTCGCTTAATTTTTGCATTTTATACACATTTAATTGTATTAGAATCCTTCTTGACGGATGTATTGCAACATATATATAGGATCGATTTTAGCTGTAATCTTAGTTGACTTCTGTCCTTGGCCGGTGCCACATTACCACCGAGTGGCACCGGTCGCGTTTATTCCTTTTGTAAAAAGTTTTTTCGAGCGTCACACTTTGTAAGTTGTCAATTTTTTGTAGCGATCATTGTATCAATTTTTTGTAACGATTATAAATTTTTTCTAGTAAATTTACTTTAAATTTTGCGTATTGTAATTTTTAGCGCCGTCTGCGTTTTCTTGCGTCGTCGATGTAGTACACGACTCACTTTTTTTGGAATTTTGGTAATTTAACTTGTTTTAGTTATTGTATATTCTATTTGTTTTTGTAAAAAAATTTTAATACTAATTTCTTAGCCACTGATGAGGGGGTACATTACCCCGAAACGTCTGGCATAAATATAACCATTTTGGCTCGAAGAGACGCATTCTTATTAACCTTCCAATCTACCATCATCGAGCGATAGAGTCAGTTTTAAACAATCGATTAATTATAGTTAGTAAATAATTGACTTGAATTGCTCTTAGTAGACTTGGTAAAGTTGAGGTTTCTTTGTTCTTTCCTTCGAGCACATGGTGGAAACATACCATATTAAAAGTGTCGCCACTGTAAGCCTCGGAAAGAGAGAGAGAGAGAGAGAGAGAGAGAGAGAGAGAGGGAGAGAGAGAAATATTTCAGAATCGTCCCCGTTATTTGACGAGGAAGAGGGGGCTAGGCTCCTCCTCTATCCGAGCGGCGCGGGCGTTTAAAATTTCCAAGTATGCTATAAGTATATAGTTACATACGCATTTGGGTTAGTGTATAAAATCAATTTCATTTTACAATATAATCGATAATACGAAGATATATAAATATCGCAATAGATAAACGTAAATATATAACAATAAGAATAATAGCGCAAGTGAAATCGGGCATTTTTTTCTAACTAAGTACATTAAATCAACGTTAACAAAAACCATGAAATTTATTCATTACGAAACAAAGTAGATTCGTCTTACTCTTTTATTAAAAGGTATTTTAATCTCTCAAGAAGTATAAAAAAACTGTAGTTTGTAAATTTTCTATAGCAGGCACAGAAAGTCCAAGTGCATTATACATTTTCAGAAATACTCTTTAATTTAAGTAGTAAAAGTAAATTTATGTTTTCGTAATTCAGTTTTTAGAAGATGCTGATTTTTTTGCGTTGAATAAATGGGTCTAGTTTAATTGGTTTCATATAAATATATATATATATATCTATCGCTGTATGTAGAAGTAGTCGTCGGTTACTGAGCGGAGAGAGGAAGGGAGACGCATAACCAATTGGATGTTTGTGCGGGGAGTGGAGGGAGATCCGGAACTATCTCTTTCTCTCTCTTTCGCTCGGCTTGCCCGGCAACACTGCCACCATCTAGCATGCTTCCTCTATGTGTATATGCTCGAAGGATAAAAGTGGTAACGCTGTCAGGAGCATCAAGCGCCTCCTCTGTAATCCATAGTGGATAAACAGAAAAAAATGTAAGAAACATCCTTGGTACCATAGTTTCTGAATTTATCCGCTATTACGAAGGACTAAGATTTGATTTTCATAGTTAATTACTAATAAACATTCAATATATTTAAATATAAAATGTACCTACCTGTTCATTATTTTTGTTACACACAAATTACTACAACGTATCCAAAAATGCAATTCTGAACTTAATACTACAGTCACTTGAATATGTTGAAGTTCTCTTTGCATATAATGTCACCAGCTTTTTATTTCACACACATCGCAATCGCATTATCGGATGCTGGGCATGACATACGTTATCGGGATATTGGTCTGGTTGTATACCATAACCATAACACTTGAAGGATACAAATTATTTTCTTAATTATTATATCTATAAGTGAGTATAAACTATAATTAAACTCATGCGTTGTTTTGGCAAAGCAATACATAAAATTGTAAAAAATTGTAGAAATTATAGAATCTGCGAAATATGAAATTTCTTTTTGTTACAGTTACATGATAGATAAGTCACTAAGCGGATAGAGGCTGAGGGAAGGGAGGAGACGGCCGTTAAGGCGGTCCCCCTGGAGGGGTCAGAGGTAGAGGCTTTGAAAGCCTTCGACTGGCGGCCCTTCCTGGGATGGGGTAGGGCGCGCGCCGTCCTCCAGAAGTGGAAGGACGATGGTGAGAAGGAAGAAGCGGCCATGGGGGTAGAAACCACCATGGCATCGGGGGTGGTGGCAGTCACAGTAGGCGGTTCTCCTGACGGCAGTTAGGGGGACAGGTCAGGTCGTGGACGCGATCACGGGGGCATGCGCTGTAGTAGTAATCAAAATTGCGTTTGGGCAGATTAACTTACACCACTGCAAAAGCGCTACGGCGGTATTGGTCAAACGCATGGCAGGAGTGGACATAGGTATCTGCATAATCCAAGAATCTTGGACCTATAACGGCAGGGTAACAGGTCCAAATGATTGCGGAACCCGGATCAGCGGTACTGGAGACTCGGTAAGAGCGTGTATCGTTGTGAAGGGACTGCAATCGGAGACGGTGCCTAGACACTGCACAATGGATCTAACCACGGCTAGGGTGAAGTATACGGACAAGGAAGGAGATTAAGAATAGAAAGGAGGAGAAAGGAGAAGAATAGAAAAGAGGAGTGATTGCGACATCACTCTCACAACGAGGTCACTTTGGCCTAAAATAGAGGGATGGAAGGTATCGGAGGAGGTCACTCTGTCGGATCACAATCAGACTGAGTTCTGCATTGGGGGTGGAAGTAAGTTGGCAACCTATGGGAGAAATCCTAGGAGTACCAATTGGTAAGGCTACAGGGAGAGGCTTGCAGCTTAGATCGATGCTTTCCCGAGGTCTTACGAGACGAAGGAGGACATCGAGCATGGCTGTGGGATCTCACAGTCATTATCCTAAAATCGTATGAAGAAAACAGCGAACTCAGGAAAAAGGTTAAATCAAAGTGGGCCCCCTGGTTGAATAGTGTGCTGGGGAGGCTTCGCAAGGAGGTAACAAGGCTCCGTAATAGGTCCAAATGAACTAGGACGGAGGAGGACTTGCTGAGGTTTAGGGCAACGAGTAGGGAGTACAAGAGGGCCATTGAGGAAGCCAGAACCACGGGGTGGAGAAGTACCTGCAGCGGATGGACGGATCTTAATGATACGGCCAGGCTGTGCAAGGTGCTCCAACACCCCAGGGGCACATTGGCTGACACAATTAAGGTAGGGAATGAGTGGGCGAAAAATGCAGAGGAAGCTCTCTCAGAGCTACTCAGGAAGTACTTTCCGGACCACAGGTCATGGGAGAGGGACGAAAAAGTTAGTCAGAGGCCTAGGGGAAGTGACCAGCGGGAAGCCGGGCGCATTACCAGTAGGGGAAGGATAAAATGGGCTTTGAACTCCTTCAAGCCATATAAGGCGACGGGGGTGGATGGAATCTTCCCGAAATTACTACAAGAGGGAGAAAAGATACTAGGGACAGCTCTAGAGAAGCTCTTTAGGGCATCTCTGGCGTACGGGTACACACCCGGGAAATGGGAAGGCGCAGCATTCGGCGGCAGGTGATTATAGACCGATCTATCTGACCTCGTTTTTATTGAAAACACTGGAAAGGTTGGTAGACAGATATATTAAAGAGGAATGATTGGTGACGGCACCACTTCATAGTGGGCAACACGCCTACCAAGTAGGGAAATCGGTAGAGACAGCGCTAACAGATGCGGTATACCGAATAGAGAAGGGAATGTAAAGGAAAGGGCTGGTGCTAACTGCTTTCCTGGATGTGGATGGGGCATTTAACTACACAACCAAAGAGGCCATGTCAGAGGGTATGAGGAAACACAGAGTCTCCGGAACGGTTTACAACTGGATCTGGTGCATGCTGAGCAGTAGGGTAATCGAGGCACACTGGGGTGCAAGATCTAGGAGATGCAAGGTGGGAAAGGGATGCCCGCAAGGGTGTGTACTTTCTCCCACACTGTGGTGCCTCGTGGTAGATGGTTTGTTGAGGAAACTGTCGGATGCAGATATTTACGCACAGGCGTATGCCCACGACATCCTGATGATTGTTAGGGAGGACGACGTTGACGTTGTGGCGGGAGTCATACGGTACAATAGTGGAGGAGTGGTGTAGGACAGTGAGGTTAAGTGTAAACCAGGTACAATACCAAGACGGTAGAGGGGCTTGCCTTGAATGGTATTCCACTAAAACTGTCTACGGAGGTAAAATATCTGGGGGTTACAATAGACGCGAAGCTCAACTGGGGTTAGCCAATAAGGGAAAAATGTGCTAAAGCCATACATAAAGTACCTTCTGGCTTTGCACGAGGGCGATAGGACTACACTGGGGATTGGGACCGACCCAGATGAGATGGATATATGAATCCATTATAAAACCGAGGTTGGCGCATGGGGCCATGGTATGGGCACATAAGTGCGACCAGAAGAGTCATACGAGGGAGCTAGATCGAGTCCAACGTCTGGTGATGCGAGGAATGGCGGGTTCCATGAGGTTGCCCCCACGGTTGCCCTGGAACTTTTGCTGGGACTCGCGCTGCTGGCCAAGGATATAAAGGCTGGCGCCTTCAAGATATGTGCCAGAGTTTCCAAAGCCAGGACGTGCGATAGGTTTATGGATAAGGAGGTAATGGCGGGGATAATGGGAAGCAGTGATCAGAAGGATTTCGATAGGATGTAACAAAAAGAAATTTAATATTTTGTAGATTATACAATTTTCTGTATTGTTCTTCCAAAACAAAACATAATATTCATTAATTTTCTTACTTAGCAATATGATTATTATGACGAATTTATTAGTTTAAAATGATCAATAAACAGAATGTTTCTGTTATCTTGATAGTTTTGGTAATGGTGTATCTAGAAAAACTTCTCGATAACGTATGTCACGCAATTTTGTGTTAATTAGCTATTGGTTATAGAGGAGAGGGGGTGCTTGAAGACTTAACACATCTTGTTTCACAGTTCCGCTGGCTGGTTCATGCTACGAAGTTAGTTTTCTTATTGAGCTACAGTGAGTCTGTTCGGACTTGTACAGTACGGAACTCGGATTATTTACGTTGACATGTTCGGAGGACTAAGGCAGTGTACACATAGCTTAAGAACGAGTTCCATTCCACTCACATAACCTCATTCACGGATCTATATTCACTGACCTTTTCTTTGTTCGTTTCCCGCTCGATCAAAGTTGATAGAGAAATTTTAATTTGCCGTGTGTATTAAGCGCTGTTTAAGTCAATAATTTGTTATTTGAAAAATCAAATATGGCATTTGCTTTAGTGAAACTATGTTATTATGACTTTTACATAGTGCTTTCTGCAAAAAATTTAACAAAAGAAAATGAAAATTACTTTTTTATTGTTGGCTCTATTGAGTGCAGATATGCATGCAAACTTGTAGTTTTCTATAGTAAGCAATACTCAGATTTGTCATAAAATACCTAATGCAATTAAAAATCTTGTATAAGGAATAATAAATATATACTTGTCATTAATTTTTTACAAGAACTTTTTATATTTCTAACTACAGGTGACCTACATACGTTGAAACAAATTGCCATGCAATTAAATGACAGGACTCCATGTGTTGTTTGTACGAGATATAAAGCTACAAATTAATGGAAGGAGGTACGAAATAAGTAAAACAAAAATACTTTTAATATAATTCGGCATTTATTTTGAAAAGCAATAACTTAAGGAGTAATAAATACAAAAATTTGAATAGCATTGATTATTTGAATATCATTTGATTACTATAAAACTATTTATAAAAATTATAAAATATCGATTTTTCTATTTTTAAAATAAATTTTCTCTTATAGCTGATCCACAGCAACCAAGAAGTCTAGAATGTCGCCAATAGATTTAGCTTCAGAATATCGTAGAATGGTTTAAATTATGGCTGATCACCTAGGTGGGAAATTACTTGGAATAGCTACATTTCAGCTATATTTAACTTAGGTATTAACGAATAGTTATGCAATACAGATTAACATACTTGTCACGTCTAAGTTATTACTCTACATATTGTTATTGGCACGATACAAAAAGTCCTGAACTCAACTTCTCATACATTTAGCATTATAGATTTACAGAAATAATGTATAGATTTGTATTTTTCGTAAATAAAAAACTTCTATGAATTTAAATTAGTTTTCTTATTTCAAATCCTCAATGTAGTTGTAATGCAGTGTATCAAGGGGTTATAACAGTGTTCAATCCTGAAAAATAAAAATTATTAGTCTAATAAAAAATTAATGTATATGTAAGTGCTGCAAAAACTATATTTATCCTTCAAAATATAAGTATTATACATCACTTTTATGCATTAAAAATGTGCACAAAGTGAGTGTAATACTTGATAACAATTAAAGGTATTTACTTACCAAAAAGCATGATTTTCATCATTTTTCGTAGCACTCAAAAACGCACTAAAAAGTTTTTAGTGCTACCAAAAAGTTCACGACTGCTGAACCATGATTAAACATGTAGAATAATAAATAGCTTCTATTCCGACCCTTTTGCTACTTAGTATCCAAGTAGGGCGCCTATTGCTTACTTAAATAGTGACGTGAATTATGTTAATATAATTGTGACTTATAAATCTATTACTTCGGTGCAGAAAGTGATTATCTAAGTTTCTCATGGATTTAGCTTCAGGAATTCAATTGACAGACTTGATCTATGGACGGTTCGGTATGTGGCGAAATGCCAGAAATAACTACATTCAAGCCCAGTTTAACCTTCCTATGAGCGAAGGGTGACAAGGTATGCATGAATATTTTGTGGCTTCGAAATCTATTCGTTTATTATAAAAGACGCTAATCTAGGTTTCCCATATATTTAGCCCTATATTTACAGTAAAAATGTTCGAGTTATAAAAGATGATCAGTCGCAGAAATATAGACTTTGCTATCAGACTAAAAATTGAAATTGAAACAGAAATTATATTTTATTACATTAACAAGTGGGGTATGAATTGCAGCATTATAATCGCTTTAGCGGCCCTTTCGCTCCTTAGTGTCAAAGTAGGGTATATATTTGCTTATAGTTTCAGTTTAAATTTGAATATTTCTTGACGAATATGGATATACAGGAAGGTAAATGCATGAGAAACTTCGATTACAACTTGCTGCATCCAAACCATACATTTATAAGTTATAATTGTATTAAAATGTGCCACGTCATTGTTAAAGAAAGGAAATAGGTTCCCCTTCCTCTTTACTGAGTAGCGAGGAAGTTTACTATGCTGTTATTGTGCTACATGTATCATGCTACACTTATTTATCTAATAAGAAAATATAGTTTCTGTTTAAATTTGAATTTTTAGTACGGAGGATATTGACATATAGGTCTGAACTTTTTAATTAACAATATGGTACTTGGTATAGTTACTAAGTGTAATTTAGTAATTTTTTCAATATAGCGAGATCTATATTTCTGCGAATGATAATCTTTTATCACGAACTTTTGTACTGTAAATGCAGGTCTAAATCTATGAGAAACCTAGATTAGCGTCTTTTACAATAAATCAATAGATTTCGAAGCCACAAAAATATTCATGCATACCTTGCCATTCTTCGCTCATAGGAAGGTTATCTGGACTTGAATATAGTGATTTCTGGCATTTCGCCATGTACCGAACCGTCCATAGATCAAGTCTGTCCATTGAATTCCTGAAGCTAAATATTTAATGCTAAATCTATTAAAAATTTAGATAAGAACTTTCTACATCTAAACACTAGATTTAGACACCCGTTTGAAATGATAAGTCATCTAAAAAAAATTATTTGCCGTCTTTCAAATCGATCCAATAAATAAGTCTATAAGATCCGTAGATAATAACTATATACAACAAAGTACGGTTTAGACATCACAACCGTATTTACGTTCATAATGGTTTGTTATTATGGTAAATACACCATAGTATCAATCGATCTAATCAATGTATCACTCTAAATCTATGAAAAACATTGATAATATCCTGATGTACCAAAATCATAGATTTAAATATCACCAGAATGCAGATGTACGCCGAGCACCCAACCTTTCCTTAAGTAAATGAACCTTCCGCTCAACGTTGATAATTCCATCGTTTTTCAAGAAATGTGACAGTCCGTTAATTAAATAAACTTACTAAGTATCTAATACTAAATAATCTATGAAAATGGTCCTTCTAAACTAAAACAATAGATTTAGATGAGATAATTATTTTCATGTCTGACAAGCGTCTGCTTCATAATAAAGTACTAGCAAGATCCACCTCGCTCCTATCGTCGCTCGGCTACAAGATAACATTGCGTTAACACATTTAATTTTCAAATTTAATTTTTATTATTGTTATAGACTTGTTACATCTTAATATAATATATTATCATTTTAATTTTAATTTTAGTTTTGCAACATAATTATACTACATTATAGTAGAGAAAATTGAAATGAAATTTAAATTATTAAATTAAATTAATGTTTTTATTTAGCGAAAACATGTAGAATATTAAACTGATGAAGTTAAAATTAATCTGCTACAGCTTTCACGTAGCAACATATTGTGCCGTTGAGCGGCACTACTTATATGCTCATACGTTTTTGGACTGTAAGAGTTAATGTAGACGGAGCTTAGACTGTAGTAGCATATGTGTTTACATTTTATTGTACATACAGCTTTTTATTTTCAATAACACGAAGACAATTTCCAATTAGGCTTGCCCATGCTATGACAATAAATAAAGCCCAGGGACAATCGTTTAAAAAAGTTGGGTTATATTTACCATCCTCAGTATTCTCTCATGGACAGTTATATGTAGCATTATCAAGGGCAATAAATTCTAAATATTTAAAAGTGTCTATCAATAACAAAAATAAAATTAAAAATGAGAAAAAAATACACAAAGTTTACGCACGTATATTGCAATATACACGTGTAGATGTTTATACCAATTTTTAAGCCAAAAAAAGTCTGGAAAACCCCAATCGATATTCCGAAAGGAAGCTGCTTAATATAATAGAAGATGTGTTGTGACATACAGATTTCAACAATTTCAATCAAAATTTTGTTGAAAAAAAAATAACAAAAGGTTGTTAGTTAATTCATAGATCATGCATTCATTGTTTATTGTTTAAACATGACCACCATAAAAACACCATAAAATCCCATAGATAAAAGAAAAGCTTAATGAAAACGTACTCATTGTATGGAAGGACTCTCAACATGAAAGTGTCGAGTAATACCATGAAAACCCCATAGAAAACCCATAGACCCCATGCTTTGTTGAGTTGAGAGCTGAGTATATTATATACGTATATGCAAATATATATTGGATTGATATTCTTTATCAAATCAAAAATCAAATGTTCCTTAAATATACTCATAAGTATATATATGTCATATTGACTGAAAAAAAAAGTCTTAATCGATCTGAACAATTTTTAAAGTGCAATTATGACCTTGGATTAGAAGATACTTGAAATGTCAATGATGGCATTTGAAGCTGAGCGTGTAAACTTTATGCACGTATAGTGCAATATACACGTGTAGATGTTTATACCAATTTTTAAGCCAAAAAAATGTCTGGAAAACCCCAGTCGATATTCCGAAAGGAAGCTGCTTAATATAATAGAAGACGTGTAGTGACATACAGATTTCAAGTATTTCAATCAAAATTTTGTTGAAAAAAAAATAACAAAAGGTTGTTAGTTAATTCATAGATCATGCATTCATTGTTTATTGTTTAAACATGACCACCATAAAAACACCATAAAATCCCATAGATAAAAGAAAAGCTTAATGAAAACGTACTCGTTGTATGGAAGGACTCTCAACATGAAAGTGTCGAGTAATACCATGAAAACCCCATAGAAAACCCATAGACCCCATGCTTTGTTGAGTTGAGAGCTGAGTATATTATATACGTATATGCAAATATATATTGGATTGATATTCTTTATCAAATCAAAAATCAAATGTTCCTTAAATATACTCATAAGTATATACAGGGTGTCCAAAAAGTATCGAAACACGCCTAAAAAGTTTTCAGAGAACATATTTTTGACCTGGGTCAAGGTCATTTCCGTAGTAACTTTTGACGGTCGATCTAATGGTGACCTTGGATTTGACCTTGGACCTTGCCATCAAGGTCATTTCAAAGTCACTATGATTTGTTTAAATGGGAACACCCTATTTTGACATCGGCAAACGAAAGAGCGGAAAATTTTACGTTCAGATATGTATTAAGGTCCAAGGTCAAGGTCACCTGTGAAGGTCGTAGCAAGGTCAAATTGTATTTGCAGGGAATTCTTGCAGAATTAGCAGTCAGAAGAAAGGTAGATGACCTATGTTTAGCGTTACCCAGGAACAACGACGTGGACGTAATAGGATAATGTTCCCTTTGGGGTGCTTGATTAACGTGAGTCCCCTTGCCTCTCACGATGGGGTGCTTGTTTTACGTGAGTCCCCTTGCCTCTCACTTTAAATATTTAGCGTAAATGCTCGAATTGTTCACCATTCACTTCTTGACAGTAAGCTAATCGATGGTAAAAATCATTAACAACATTTTCTATCGCTTCAGGACTAATATTTGCTGATTCTAATTCAATCCTCTCTCGTAGCTCGACTAAATTTGTGGGCTTTGTTTTGTATACTCGATCTTTTAAATAGCCCCAGTAAAAATAATCAAGAGGTGTCAAATCAGGTGATCTGGCTGGCCATTCAATTGTGCCCCTTCGTCCTATCCACCGATTAACAAACACTGCATCTAAAAGATTGCGAACATCACGTGCATAATGAGCTGGTGCGCCGTCTTGTTGGAACCATGTGTTCATAAAGTTGTCTCCTGCTATTCTTCTTATCGCAGGCACGATTTGATTGCGTAGCATTTCTTCATAGTTTTCAGCATTTAAGTTGCCATCAATAAAAAACGGACCTACGATTCTGTTATTGAATATGCCTGCCCATACGTTTAATTTTTCTGGGTATTGTGATTTATCTTCTCGTGCCCAATGTGGGTTTGTTTCTGCCCAATATCTACAATTGTGTCTATTGCAGGTTCCGTCAAGTTGAAATGTCGCCTCATCTGAAAAAACAATATTTGATGGGAAGTTAGAATTTTGCACTATACGTGTCATCATGTCATCACAAAATTCAACGCGACGATCAAAGTCATCTTCATTAAGTTTGTGAATCAGTGTGACTTTGAATGGATGAAAGTTAGCATATTTTAGTATGTTATGAACAGATGACTTACTTATATTGTGCTGTTGTGAAATTCTACGGGTGGAACTATGTGGATCCTCAATGAATGATAACAAAACATCCAGGGAAGTATCATCGTTTGTTGCTGACTTTGTTTTTCCTGATTTTGGCCTATCGTCGATTGTGCCGGTTTGTTCAAACTTTGTAACAAGGTTCCTTGCAGTTGAAATGACAATCCCAGTTCTATCAGCTCTAAAAGTCTCATTAAAAAGATTAATCACTGTGCGGTAAGGTTGCACTGCGGCACCCCAGCCTCTCATCATGAGAAGTGTAATCCTTTCTCTTTTCGTAAGATGTTGCATTTTCAATTAGGTATGAACAGATATTATTGTTGATCAAACTATGAATACTTAAATATCAATTTAAAGAAATAGATTTTACAACCACTATACTTATTTAAGATTTCGAGGTAAACATTTGTAGTTTTAAAATAAGTGGGCAATATAATTTGCTTGGTAACTTATGTTTTTAAGGTGCTTTTTTTAGTGTGAGATCGCGATTTACCGAATGTAGCCATCTAGAGGTCTGGTTCAGTACTGCAACGTTGGCGTTAAGTTTTAAAACTTTTTGAACATTACCATAAAATATGTATGTTTCTGTTTATTCAAACGATTATGGGGTCGCTGAGAACTAATTAAGAGTTCACATTTAGATTGGGTATTATTAAAAACTTAATGAAGACTGGTTAACGCCCAAATAAACAATTTATTTAAATGTAACAAAAAATGAGTCTTAATTTGTTCAAGGGCTTTTCAGGGTCGCTAAGTACGGATTTTGAGTTGGTTTTTAGTTTAGCACTATAAAGGACTTCATGAGGCCCCGTTAAGGCTCAAATAAATAATTTTTTTCAATGCATCAAAAAAATAAGTTTTAATTTATTTAGGGGGGTTTTCGGGGTCGCGGAGTAGGAGTTTTGGATCGAATTTCAGTTTGGCACAATGAAGGACTTAATAAAGCCCGGTTAAGGTCAAAATACACAATTCATTTAAATGTAACAAAAAAAAGTTTTAGTTCATAAAGTGGGTTTTTAGGGCCTTTGACCTTGCTACGACCTTCACAGGTGACCTTGACCTTGGACCTTAATACATATCTAAACGTAAAATTTTCCGCTCTTTCGATTGCCGATGTCAAAATAGGGTGTTCCCATTTAAAAAAATCATAGTGACCTTGAAATGACATTGATGGCAAGGTCCACGGTCAAATCCAAGGTCACCATTAGATCGAGCGTCAAAAGTTACTACGGAAATGACCTTGACCCAGGTCAAAAATATGTTCTCTGAAAACTTTATAGGCGTGTTTCGATACTTTTTGGACACCCTGTATATAGTTAAAAGACAAAACTTATGGTTTAGGTATAATCATTTGTATTCGAAAGTTGGAAAAGGTTTACCATGGGTTACAAGTCTAAGTGTATGTTCTAGACTAACTCGGATACCTTGCTGAAACCGGCCATAGATCAAGTCTATATATTTAATTTCTAAACCTGATCCAATGAAAAACTTAGACAACTACTTTCAGCACCGAAGGAATAGATTTATATATCATAATTATGTTAATATATTTCACGTAACTGCACAATAATAAATAAGATGAGTATCCTTTTAAGATAGCTAATTATGACGTTTAGCACCTGGATGGTTCCTTGAAATCTATTGTTTTAGAACAAAAGGTCCTAATTTAAGTTTTTCATAGATTAAGCCCTACATTTATAGTAACAATGTATGGATTATAAAAGATTGTCAGACATAGAAGCATAGACTTCGCACCACAGAAAAAATAACCGAACTATGTTAGTATCTATGTCAAGTTATCTCAATTATATTAACATAATTGTGACTTATACATAGTTCTGAATTGTTTGATAAACTTTTTGGTTTCTGAACTTGCAATAGTTACTAATGTAATTGGGTTATATTTTCTGTGGGGCGGAGTTTATGATTCTATGACTGACAATCTTTTATAACCCATACATTGTTATTATAAATCTAGGGCTTAATCTATGAAAAACTTAGATTAGGATCTTTTGCACTAAAACAATAGATTTCGAAGAACCATTCAGGCCCTAAACGACATAATTAGGCATGTTAAAAGAATACTCACCTTATTTATTATTGAGCAGTTACGGGAAATATATTAACATAATTGTGACTTACAAATTTATTACTTCGGTGCAGAAAGTAGTTATCTACATTTCTCGTAGGTTTAGATTCAGGAATTCAATGGACAGACTTGATCTATGGCCGGTCCCGTAAGTGGCGAAATCTATTAGTTTATTGTGAAAGATGCTAATCTAGATTTCTCGTAGGTTTAGCCCTAGATTTACAGCAGTAATGTACGGGTTATAAAAGATTATCAGTCAGCATTACAAAATTAAACTTAGGAACTATGCCTAGTTTTCTCCGTACTAATAATTCAAATTTATACAGAAACTATATTTTCTTATTATATTAATAAAAATGTCATAACGCATGTAGCGTATTAACAGCATAATAATTGCTACTGAGTATCGAGGTAGGGTACCTACATGCTTTCTTTCAAAATTACGTAGCATATTTTAATATAATTGTGACTTATAAATGTATGACTTTGATGCGCGAAGTTGCGACTAAAGTTTCTCATGGATTTACCTTCTTGTATGTCCATGTTCCTCGTAAGAAATATTCAAATTTAATCTAAAACTATACGAAAATATATACTATACTACTTCGACACTAAGGAGTGAAAGGGCCACGAAAGCAATTATTAAGCTGCAATTGTCATGCCCAACTTATTAATGTTATAAAATACCATAGTTTCTATTTCAATTTCAATTTTTAGTCCGAGGACGTAGATGTGTAAGTCTGAACTTTCTAGTTAACACTTTAGTATATCATGTAATACTGTGATTCTTTCGGTTGAGCAAAATCTGTAATTCTGCGACTGATAATCTTTTATAACTTGTACATTATTACTGTAAATAAAGTTCTAAATCTATGAGAAACCTAGATTAGCATGTTTCGCAATAAACCAATAGATTACGATGGCACAACAATGGTCAGGTATTCCTTGTCACTCTTCGCTCATAGGAAAGTTGAACTGAGCTTGAATATAGTTATTTCTGGCATTTTGCCACGTACGGAACCGGCCATAACGCAAGTCTTTTCATTTAATTTATAAATCTAAACCCATGGGAAGCTTAGATAATCACATTCTGCATCGAAATAATAGATTTGAAAGTCACAATTATGTTAATATATTTCACGTAACTGCACAATAGTAAATAAGTTAAGTATCCTTTTAACAAAGCTAATTATGACGTTTAGGACCTGAATGGTTCTTTGAAATCTATTGTTTTAGAGCAAAAGGTCCTAATTTAAGTTTTTCATAGATTAAGCCGTACGTTTGTAGTAACAATGTATGGGTTATAAAAGATTGTCGGTCAAAGAAGCATAGACATCACAGAAAGAATAACCGAACTACATTAGTAAATATGACTTATAAATCTATTACTTCGGTGCAAAAAGTGATTATCTAAGTTTCTCATAGGTTTAGCTTCGGGAATTCAATGGACAGACTTGATCTATGGCCGGTTCCGTAAGTGGAGAAATGCTAGAAATAACTGCATTCATGCGCATTTCAATCTTCGTATTAGCGTAGGGTATCAAGATATACATGAATGTTGTTGTGGCTCCGAAATCTATTGATTTATTGCAAATGATGCTAATCTATGTTTCTCATAGATTTAGCCATATATTTATAGTAATAATGTTTGGGATATAAAATATTATCAGTCGCAGAAATTTAGACTTCGCCTTATTGAAATTATTACCAGATTATATTTGTAATCAAATAAGAATGCTAACTTCAATTCATAGAAACGTTTATTTATGAAAAATACAATAAGAAAAAACCAATATTTATCATTTTACAATTCCACTTTCTTAGTTAAAATCATATTCATATTTTGTAGAGATTTATTGTCTAAATAAGTGAAAATTTCTTCTTGTATAGAAATTGGAAATAAGTTTTTAGTCATGATACTAAATGTCTTTAATGCTAAGCTGACGAGAATGTTTCTTGCTTTTAACTTAGAAATTTTTTCCAACAGAATTATTCCAAAATATTGAAATTTGTTCTCTACATCTTCTTCTTTAACAGACTGAAGCAAATTTTTATTTTTTGCTAACGTAGTAAACCTATTGATGTTTTTCAGAAATAGTACATCATACAAACTAAAAGTAGGATACATTTTTATTTGCTTCAGTGTTTCTGCCTAATTCATCATTTTCACTTTTTCTACGACATACTTTTGTTTTTCATCATATTTCCTCAGTTTCTTTTCTATAAATAAGTATAATTCCTGTACTTGCCAATGAATGTCGGAATTCAAAAATTTTAATTTTTCAATGTGAACGTATACATCTATAAAATAATTTAAGTTTTTTTTGAATTTACGGCCATCGCAATTATAATCCAAATGAAACAATGTAGTTTTCCCAAATATGCTTTCAATATTTATGTCTGCTCCAAACTGAAATAATGTTTTATAAGTGTACGCCGGAGCTAAATGTAAAGGTGTTTGATAATATGCATTTTGACAATTTATATTACATCCACTTTGAAAAAAAATTTTGATCCATGTAATAACAAATTCCTTTGATACTGATGGTTTGGCAATAATCGAAAATAGATAATCGAAACATTCTGAATCATTTGATATAGACCCATTCTTCATTAAATACTTAAACAACTTTTGCTGGTCGCATAACATAGTGGTGATCCAAGACTATTCGGCATATGTATGTCTGCACCGTACCTCAAGAGTAATTCGATCATTTTGTGATTACCATTGTAATGAAATAAACAAATTTCATTACGAAAGAAAATACTAAACACGTACGCAACAGCAAAGTACAAGGAAAATCACAGCTATTGCGCACTAACCGAAAGATTCGGAGAAATCTCAAGATTACGAATGGCCCTTAATTAAGTGCGCAACACGAATGGAAAATACGCATCTACGGAAGTAGTATGATGGCACCATGGAGAAAGTAAACAAATATGGCCTTGACCCCTGTGACCTCTCGTCCATGTCACTTTGGTCAAGGACATATTTGTTTACAGTCGCCATGGTGCCTAACTACTTGGGAGAGACCCCCTCTCCCCCCTCTCCCCCTTTTGACCACAGTATAGCGGGGTACTTTGAGGAGACCTCCACTCTCCAAAGTCCCCTCTGAATTGGGGAGAACCTTAGGTATTTCTCCAAAGTCCCCTCTGAACGAGAAGACACTCTGGTAAGATGCTTCTTTTTCTCCATAGTACACGTAATTTGTGGAATTTTGAATAAAGTGGTTTACTTAAAGCTAGACTACATCTAAAGTGAATGTGTAGGATGTTTGGGATAGGTATTGGGAAACAGTATACGGGTAAATGAGAAGAGAGAGTATTGTGATAAATAACCATATTTATTCAATTATTACTTATAAATCTAGATACAGTTATGAGTTAGGTAATAATAAAGTACTATTTAAATATACGACTAAATTATAAATATGTAAATGAATAAATTCGTAAATAATTAAGTAAACATCTTCGAAACTTAAAACTATATTTTTATCTTTTAAGATTTTATCTATTTGATCGACAAGTGTGTCGTCAAAGTCACGCATGGCACACTCTATATTATACGCTGTAAAATAAGTGTATTGAGAGCTTTGACTATTTTGTAGCTTCTCCTTACAATAACTTCCAACCTCGCTCACAACAATCGCAATAGCATCTTTTACACTTAACAAATACTTAATTCTTTTATCGACAATTTTGGTCAGAGCCTTCAGCCTGTCAAAGGTGACTCTCTTAAATACCAGTGATGGCTTACGTGGTCTTTTCGCCCTGGGTCCATCAGATCCTTGCGCGGTCACCGCAGCCTCCTCAATCAGCTCGATGGCTCGATCAGAATAGCTGATCATAAATCTAATTGTGAGTCCGTCAATGATGATTTTTTGATCCAGCATATCCTCGTCACTGTACGCATGAAAGAATCTATCGATCTCGTCAAATTGTTCCTGGAACACAGTCCATGTGGCCAGTGAGAGGGAGAATCCTTGAAAGTCCTGATTGCTGAGGCGAATAACGGGATTAAAGTCGTCAGAGCCGACTGCCGTATTTTCTAGGCCCACATGAACAAGTTTTCCGTAGGTATTGTTCAGTCCATAAACCATGGGTAGAATTTGATGGCAGCGATACCTGCTCTTTTGACTCTCCACCGCCTGACTCGCACTGTCCAACTGTCTCTTCTGGCCAGCCATTTTTTTCCTCGAGCTTTCACAAGTTGTGCGATTAAGAGAGAACTGTGAGGTGTCCACGCGAGCTCTGCGACTTATATACGAAAACTGGGTCGCTTCGATGGATGGGGGTAGAACCAATGAGAATGAAGAGCCCAGAAAGTGGGGGTCCAATAGAAATTTGCAGACAAATCATTTCTTGAAAAACCACGTAAGCAAATATATCTAGTTACATTCACGCATCACATAACATTTTTTAATATTAGATTACAACTTATCGACAAATTTTTCGACAACCTCATCATTTCTGCTGAGATCAGATGAAAAGTTCTTGAGAAATCGTCGGATACCCAAACCGTTAAACATATAGTAGAGAAACATGATACAATATTTCCCACAAGCATCGGATAAAGTGCTTTGCAGCTGAATATTACACCATCTTATGCGTTTGCAATTTCGCTTAATTCGACTCAAATGATCTGGAACTCGTGGTGGCATTCCAAAGCTATCGAAATACCAGCCAACACCATCTTCTGTGACGTATACTGCCACCCAATGTCTGCCACGTCTCTTATGATCTTCGGTGTTAAACACAAAACCACATGGTTTTACCCACGTTACTGGAATTTGATCGGCCGGATAAACTCCTACCGCATGAGAGGTCATTTTTCGAAGTTGCTGGAGAATATCCAGAGAGTTCATTATTGCAAAGCTCGTAGGGTGGGGTGAAGGGTCGTTCTGAAGATTTGGCTTTATCCTCGTCGCCGACTCCCGCTGTCAGCCAGTACTTCAATTTGTAAGCGTTGTTGAGCGCACAGCTATAGTGGAGAGCACAGTGTTTAATGGCGTGTTGCATGCAATACTTTTCGCAGTACGGTAATCTATGAAAAGGTGGACATTCCGTCTTCTCCTCCAAATCAATAATATCTCTCGTAGTCAGCTTACTCAGCACCTTTGCTTTTTCAGCCCCTCGCACATATATTTTGCGGGCACTTCGGCAAACTTCGTGCAAACTTTTGTACAACTTTTTCAGCGTCACGTCACCCTCGTACCAATCTAGGCCGTGATGATGCAGTGTTAGCCAATTATTCTGTCTTAAAATGTCTTTCTTCAAAAATGCCGTTTTACAAATAGGTGCAGTAATCCAGTGGGCTGTAATTTCTTGAGTAACCCCCACTATACCCACTTCTTTTGGCACTATACGGCCCTTGTTGTCCTTGAAAAACTGTAGATCAACCACTATGTCCATGATCTGCTTTTTTGCGGCTGTCCGTTTAGTTTGAGGCCCACCAATTGACTGACCGCTCTCGACACGACTGGCGCCTTTTATACCCGTCTTTTTGTAGTAGAAGCGCCATCTACCTTAGCCGCTGTAATCCACCAAAACTTGTCGAGACGAGTCAATTTCCACAAGATTTTCATACTCAGCATAAATTATGCAATTCACCACGACATCTAATGCGTCATCAAATCTCACGTCGATTCTCACGCTACCTCTTCGAATCAAATTCCAATGACTGTCGGTGTTAGCCGATAAGTCGGGTGTCAAATCAAAGGCAAAAAGACAGTAGCCATTCGGGTATGCATCGCGTGATATTGAATTACCCATATTCGCAAAATGCATACCAGTACCCGAGAAGAGTGTGTGATACGCATCCACATATGTATTTGTGGTTTTGAAGTCAGGCTGTAGAGGTTTCGAGGGCACCTGCACACCGTCCACGTATAAGCACAAAAAATTTATGTTAAAGTTTTTGAAATTAAAAGGGTTCAGTCCTGCATCGCCATTGTATGCCTGATTTTCAATGAACCCAATAATAATTCTTTTTGGCAATTGTCCTAGTATAATGTTATCGATTGATTGACCATGGACACCGCTGTTCAGAGTCACGTTTTTCACCTCCACACGTGTTACAGGGTATTTTGCAGTAGTCTTGGAGAGTTTATTCTCATGATACAGCGCAATACCCGGATTAATCTTTACACGCCGAACAAAGAGTGTTGCCTCCGTTATACGTGCAATGTACACGTCACTTTCCGCCATTAGACAGAAACTATCACGAGAGCGAATAAGACGTACACGCACCTCAACACCACTCAACAATAATCTGTCCATATTGAAGACATCTGCGTGTAGGTGTCCAAGCAAATCAATTTTTCCATTTTTCATGATTTTCTGACGTTTAATGAAGCCGTCATTACCATGAGCAATGTCGTCCATGTGACCTGCTGTGTCATTGTACCACAAGACACTCGTCAAATGCGAGTTTTTTGCTGCAGGACCGTAATTTAGCAGTGTCTCGATGTACGATCTGTACGCGTAAGCATTATTTGGCGGTGATACAGGTTTCTGATTGAACAGCACGTCCACTTGGTTGAAAAGTGTGTGCATGAAGTTATTTACGGGTCCGACAGCAGGTGGCGTTTCCTCATCTTTGTCCGGCGTAGTAGTCCGTATTATGCTCACACGTAGACTCAGCATTGTATGCGCCAAATCAATGTATTCCGTATTTCCGGGGATCGTAAATTCTATTGGTGCTTGATCGGCAAGTGACGAGATTGGCTTATACTGCACCCAATGAGAGTTCTCTATGGTTGTTTGTGTTGGCGGCAATTCAAATAGCGATAGCTCCGATTTTAACGAGTCACACGAGTCGGTGTGTAAAAAAGCCATGATGGTAGTGGTGAAAAGATTAGCTACCAAAAATATCTTTAGTCTTCTTCTTCTTCGTCGTCGTCTTCTTCTTCTTCTTCTTCTTCGTCTTCTGCTGTGTTTTATTTTTCTTCTGCTTTGTAGCAGTGCTTCGCTCACCTCCACGGTCGCTCTTTGACTGTGATTTTCGCGCTGCAGGCGTACTTTTATAGGTGAAACCCCTACTCTTTTTCGCGCTTGACTCACCCCCCTCCACCTCCTCATCATTCTGCATCAGCATTTTATTCAATGCCTGTCCGGCCTTGCGTTTGAGATTACCACCACTCTCGCCAATACGACGATTAAACGATTCTTTGAGAGGCAGCTTCTCACGCACCACATCGTCCATGATCCTCGCAGTAGTGTGAGCTGCTTCTCGACCCACGGACTTAGCACCACGCTTGAGTAGAGGTAAGGCGCTCCGATATAGACCCTTCAAAAAGCTTCCAATACCAGCGCCATTTTGACAATATCTTCGATCAATTGTGACGTAATTATCCCCACTATCACACCCACCAACACCACAGCCTGTCTGATTGTGGCCGTTGTAAAGGAAGCAGAAATCGTCGGCCTGATGCGACATGATGATTTCAGTCGATGCGCTTGAAGTGTAGTGTCACCGTCAGCGTCCCGTAATCGAATGGCAAATGCTGGCCTTGCTCGCCCCTTATATCAATCTCAATCGTCTGAAACGACGAGGAGAGCAGAGGCAAATACATCGGTGAATTAAAGTTCTGAATTTGCGTTCTACCGTAGGTATAGTCGTGCAGATGAAGAGGTATGGTGCGCAGTAGGCGCGAGTAGACATCACCCGTGACGTAAGGCTGACAGATACTGCTGTAAATCATGAGTAAGCTCGGTAAACCATTTATGAGGTTAGCTGGCCGTTTACCGATAACAGTGTTTTCCTCTTCACCACCACACGATAATAATTCATTGCTGTCAAAGCCCAATATTTTAGACAACTTTTCGGATAAAGAAAATGCATGGACATAGTTAGCGCACTTATTTTGGCTACATGTGCATCTAACCTGAATATATCCACCACACTGAATTTCGAATACGAGATGATCTTTTACATTGTCGAGATTATTTATCTCGTGTAAAAGAGTCTCGATATCGTGATAAACGCCACATTTTATCCGACTAAAGGTCTTTGTATCCTCAGTGGGATGCAGCTTATTATCCGCGTAAATTTGTCCTTTAGCTGTCTTTATACACACTACACCCTCCAGTCGGTCTCTCGGCGCTATGTGCTGGAAGGTGAGGGGTATTTGTATTTCTGTGAGGCCCACACACCAATTACCGTGGAGTGAAAAATTTTGGGGTAGTTGCGTGGTAAAATGATTCGACGAATTGTTCGGATAAACATATTTACTGCTGTTGCTGGACAAAACAATGTAGAATTCATCTCTCATTGTGATTGTTTTGAATATTTACTAAATCTTTTCCGGATATCCAAGAATTGAATTTTTCAGGATATCCCTTCCAACTGACGAGATATTCTTTTCTCGCGCCTCTACCTCTACTCTCCAGCACCTTGTCTATCTCGAAGGCCTCGCTCGACAAATCCTTATGTACACGGCTCAGCTGCTGCTCATAGAAGAATCCCT
Source organism: Philotrypesis tridentata (assembly GCA_018906965.1). Lineage (NCBI taxonomy): Eukaryota > Metazoa > Arthropoda > Insecta > Hymenoptera > Pteromalidae > Philotrypesis > Philotrypesis tridentata. Next base: position 15,519 of record JACCIB010000927.1, on the reverse strand, counting down.
CAATTTCCTCGCCAGCCAGATCTTCGAGTGTGTAGGTAGGCGGCTGTCTCGCGTCGTTGACTCTCACAATTCTAAATAATTCCAGTGTCCAGCCACCCTCGTATGCTTTTCGAAAGGCTGTCCGAGCACGACTGACTCGAACCAAGTCACCCACACTGTATTTAGGCATACGATGACGTAGTCGTTTCCCACCACCACCACCACCACCGTATCGTCGTGCCAAATTTTCACGTGCTCTAGCGGCATTGTACATAGTCACGCTAGATGGCGCCATTTTTATTGCGCTATGCCACGTATTATTGTACGACTGCACAATCTTGTCCAGTACATCGATGTAACGCCTCGTGCCAAGATGTGTGAAATAACGCCACATACGCTCTTTCAGCGTTCTGATGAAACGCTCGACAATGGCCGCCTTCATGTCGGGATCGCGCACAGCACGGTAAATAATTTCTCGTTTTTTCAGAAAATGCTGCAGCTCGCGTCCACTGAATTCTCTGCCCTTGTCCGTTTGAAAGTATTTGGGTGATCGGTCGTCGTTTCGCTTGATTATTCGCTCCAGACCCTCGGCCACACTCTTCGCTGTTTTATTATGAAGTGGCTCTACCCACGCATACTTTGACAGGGCATCGATGACAACCAGCACGTAGGTGTAATCGTCGTTGTAGGTCTTGAGAGCGCGAAAGTCAGCCAAATCAGCCTCCCACAGCTCGTAGGGGCTGAATACCCGATAAGAGCGACGGGGAAAGCGTAATCGCACCGCTTTATGCAGAGTGTGTGCATCTTGACTCTCGAGCCATTCTCTCACCACCTTCCCGGGATATTGTCGCCTCACAGCCTGCACGATTGCAGCGCCTCCCGTGTAAGCTGCTGGAGATGGGAGGCCGTAATATAATTTCTCGAGCTTAGACTCCATACCTGGACTGGCGTCTACCACCGACTGGCCTCCTCTGCCTCTTGCGCGCACATTTAAAGGTTCGCTTGATTTTTCGATAAACCTTATCTAGTGCGATTTTACCGACCATGCATAAAACAGTTAGTAGAGCAGCACTTTTCTCCTCTCTGCTTGACGTCTCGGATAGCATGCGCGAAAAAGCACGCTCTGCAAGACGTCGATCGGCTCGAGTACGCGTAGTACTACCGTCACTGCCATCATTCTGCGAATAGGCAATGTCATGCTCGAGAGAGGCTCTGTCGAGGGGATTTATGCCACTCTCACCACGTGCTAGCCTCTCCTCGAGATGGGTGCCCGGTCCGAGGAACTGATATCCCGGCACATGCATTTCAAACGGTATTTGATTAATCAGCATATCTAATACACTACCACCACCACCACCACCACCACCAGCAGCAGCAGCACTACTAGTAGATGGCTGTGATGGTATTATTCGCCTAGGTCCATGTGTTCCCATTTCAAGGATTTAGAGAGAGCAGATTCTTTGAGTAATTTTTTCGTAGGTGGCGCAACTGAAGCTATCGAGGAATCCGCGAGAGAAATGCTGGTGTTGGCACGCTTTCTCTTACTACTACTACTACTACTACTACTAGTACTGAGCCCCAATTTTTGTTGCAATATCGGTGAAGTTTTGACTGGTTGTGCGTCGTCACCACTGCTGGCCTCGCTGGTGCTGGTGCTGGAGAGATCCGCCACGCCAGTAGGTGTCCGATAAGCCGTCGTCGATGTCGTTGACAATACTGAAAAATTTGGATCCTCACTTTTCGCCGCAGTCACCGCCTCCTCGTTCTCCCCCAGCCTGGGAATAATCGATGACTCTTCCAGAATAGCGGTGGCCAAAGCAGAATGAAGATTTGGATTGCCTACGAATTCCAGAGGGACGTGTGCCCGTCGAAGTACACGGATAAACTGTCTGTAATTGCGTGATGGCGGCGCCTTTTGTCTCCTTCTCAGAGTCTCGTTCACCAAGTCAATGATATTGACACCACGTACACGCGTGCCATCTAGCATCACGCAACCCTGATTATCCCAGGCAACGTCACCAGACCGACGTAGACAGTCAATGATATTGGTGGCATTTTCACGAAAACTCTTGGGTACACTCTTCATAATTTGCTCATCGGATAATAATAACGTATTTTTTTCTGCATTACCAGCACTAGCAGCAGCAGCAACAGCATTAGATGTTTGACCAACAACGTCGTTGTCTACATTATCTACATTATTATCATCATCGTCATCATCATCATCATTGTTGTTATCATGAGAGTTTGCATTTTTGTAGTGTAGGAAACGCTGCAGAACCTGCTGGTACATTGACCATTTGTCACGATCATTCGTAATTTTTCGTGAATTAAGAATTTTGCTCATCTCGTCATCGAGCCGCGACAACTCGGAGCCCGGTGTCTGAACAGTGCCCAAAGACGTTTCACCACCACCACCACCACCATCGTCATCACTTGCTTGCACGCATTGAAGTTGGTGCTGGTGCTGCTGCTGCTGCTGCTGCTGCTGATGTCGTTGTCGTTGTTGTTGTCGTCGTCGTAAACCCTCGATACACTCTTGCGGCACCAAAATCATTTTCTTAGCATGTTCCATGCTGATATAACAGATTTCACAATTGTCGGTAAAAGACGTTGTGCCTTGATTAGACGTTTTTTGCACAACCTGACCGACTGTCCTGGCTCTATGATTTTACGCAGTAATGTCGCGTGTTTACGCAATTTGCTGATGTAGCACTTGCTCAACGGTACATTTCCATGGAGAATATTTAGTACGCACTCGGCGAGAATGAGAACAAGTTTGCGATTAGCCTGGCGCAGAAGAGCCAAGCGTTGCTCCTGATCAAGATGATAGCACAACACTACCAGTATTTCAATATATTTTCTTGGAATTGGTTGCTGCTGCTGCTGCTGCTGCTGCTGCTGCTGCAAAGACGATGCTTCTCCGACCATTACAGACGAACGACTGGCACATTGTCGGCTTGCACGCTGTTTTTATGCTGTCGCCGCGCCACGTACACATACTGATGTCGATCGTGCGGAAAAATACACGTACGATAGCGACAATTCTCCGGTGTGTCCTGCTTCAAGTCGAGCAGCAGATAGTGATAGGGCTGAGACGTGGCATCGTTGTAGACCTCCTGCAGAAATTTCGGATCTTCCGGGCAGAGCTGACGCGCCAGATACTGAATCTGCGAGCGATCTCGAGGATTCTTAAAAATTACAATGTAATTCGAGTTCAGCGATATATCGCGCTGACCCCGATGAAAGAGATTCTGCGAGAGAAAGAAAACGCTGAGATTGCAATGATGACTGGCCTTGACAAATAGATTGACCACACTCGCGCTGGCCGACTCGCGCATCAAATCGTCGAGAATCAGTAGTTTGGGCCGCTCGGGATCCCCACTGTAGTCCTCAGTCTTCGGCAATCCCTCGTGAAATTCAATGTTACCGACAAATTTCTTGTAGGACGGCTGCCACTCGGTATAGTAGAGCAGTACACGCTCAAAGCGAGTATCGCTCAGTGTCGTAATGTGTTTGAGAAAATTGGCAATGAATACGGTCTTGCCGCACGAGGTGGGACCGCATATCATGCACGTCCACGGGTGTCGCCAACGCCGCAAATCCATCGTCGCTCGCTCGCTCACTCACTCACTCACTCACTCACTCACTCGTGGACGAGGCCCGACTAACACACCGAGCCGCACGATCCGCGAGCTTTATAAGACGCGAGATTTACAACGCCCCCTGGCGGGGGAGGACTACGAACGCGCGGCGCGGCGGGGGGGCCCCTCTCGCGCGCATGCGCGCGCGCGGCTATCGAGCTTGCCGAAGGCAAGATATAAGGCTTCCCTGCCGGGAAGCTCAGTTGCGCGTGCGCGCGCGCGTTCGCGCGCTGCGAGGCTCCGGAACGGTCAGCCATTTGGCTCGCGCCCTTCGGGAGCCTCGCGAAGCGCGCTTCGCGCGAGCCGGCTAGCCGACGTAACTTACTAACACTAACGGGTGGCGGCGGTTGGGGGTGGGGGGACAGGCTGACAGTTAAAAAACCAGAAAAATTGAGATGAATTTGACCTTTTTATTTATTTTTTACATTGTCTGATTATCATCGTTGTCGTCGTCGTCGTCGTCGTCGTCGTCGTCGTCGTCGTCATCGTCTTACAAAACCATACGGGTAGCTCTTATCACTACCCACAAAACGTCGTTTAGAGTAAATGGGCTCACAAATTTTACCCTCCAAGCGTGTTATCACATCGTGAAATTTTGTTCTTCTAATGGCATCGAATGTGAGAAATACCGGCGGTATCTCGCCACTCGCCAGTTTTCTAATACAATCAAAATTAATTTTCTCGCTTGCCGATGCATCCAATCGGATACCCTTGACTTTGCAGACACACGATTCTACGCCCGCGGGTGTTCGATACTTGTAAGCATAGAATTTCGGACCACCCGAGACAAAGTTGGTGATGTACGTGCCGACACCGTAGCCCGCCAGCTCATCGGTCAGTTGACCTAGAAATGGTCCTGTTGTCGGCTCGTACTCACCACCATCTACACCGCTGTTCTCACACCCACTCACATACACTATGGAATCTGTGTCGTAGTACAGCACGCGTTCACCCAATGGCTCGAGCTCGGCAAAAAGCTTGAGTCGGGCTAGCGCTGTGGTGTAAGCCGCGATAACTACGCTACACGCAGGCGACGATTCAATCTCCACGTCTTCGTCTGCACGATAGGACCAGCTGACGTAAAGAATTTCATCGTTGGCCGGTAAAACAGAGGACACTACTTTATCCGCACTGGTCAGAAGTTCAAAGAGTCTCTTGGGATCTCTGACTATCTCCGTTTTCGTCATATTCTCCCGCTGACCAAACTTTCCCCAAAGTGAATTCAGACATAGCTTTGCCACGGAACGCAGACCAGGATTAAATTTTATGCGACTCTTGTCCAGTCTCACACCCTCCTCACGCTCGAATATCTCGAGAAATGTGTCGATTGCCGCCTGATCGCTGCCATCACCGCACTCTGGCGGATAACCCGAGGCATACATCTTTTCCGCAAAGAATTTATCAATGTACTCGTAAAAGAGACCGCCACGTCGAGTTCGTTTGTCAAACTGTGTGACTTTGTACGCCCAAATTTCGTATACCCTCGTGACCACGTAGCCGAATTCCACGGCTTTTTTCAGCTCGTCGGCCACCCACGTCCCGACAAAAACGCGTTCTCTCGCGTCCTCGTGCTCGCAATCCGACTGACACAGGGTCTCGGCGCACGACCGACACAGTGGAAACAGCAGCTTGTTATGCATGCGCACGGGCAGAACCGGATGGTAGAGGTCCCTCGGCGGCAACACCTCGCACATGATCAAGCCGTCAATGTTTCGAATGTCATTATTAGCGCCGACAATTTGCGCGCACTCAGTCTCACCGACATAGAGTTTCGGATGACCAGTGGGATATCGGCCGTACTTGCAGATATACGGATACAAAGAGCAGACATCGACATATTTAATTTTTTCTCCCGGCCGCACATCGTACGATTTGACAGTGTTACCCGTCCGCCCGCCGAAAAATGCATCTCGCGGATTGAGCGGTTTATGCCAGCCCCGCGTGGCCTCTCTCATAAACGACGACATGTTCTCGTTCTCGCTGTACTCGCGGTCAAAGTCGCACTCCCATTTCTCGATCAAACGATAGCCGTGTCTCCGGATTTTCGCCGAAACTCTCAGCGTTCTCTCGTACCGCTCGTCTAAAGTCTCGCCACCATTCACACCCGGTAAATCGCGACCGGCTGTGTAGCAGCGAACACAGCCGTGCCAATAGCAGCCGTGAAATTGTAGTACTACTTTCTCGCCATTTTCCAGCTCGCAAAATCCGTCCACGAGGGGGCCCTCGGGCAGTCTCTTTTCCCGCGAATTTACAGAGTGCTGTATTTGCCAGCGCGTCTCGTGCGCCATCCACGTAAGCCATTGAGCCGCCTTTACCGATTGCTTGTTGGCCCGACGATAGCCGCCGACTGGCACAATGCCAATTGTGTTCTTACGTAAAAATACCTTGCGGAATACCCGCATGCAGGCTGAGGCTATTGTGACGCATTCCTCGAACGGATCTGTAGATCCGCACTCGATGAACGTCTTACGGAACGCAAGGCAGGCTAGTCGTAATATCTTAACGTCTTGCTTACAGTACTTCACGATTTCGTGCTGGAAATCAAACACATAATTCTGCTCTCGCTTGTCGGCGTGCCACTCTAGGAGCGCCTTGCGTCCCTCAACGCTCATCGAGTTAGGCGCAAAACTCTCAATAGGTGGCATTTCGCCCACGTAATTTTGATTTTCCGGCGTGTTGAATAGATGGGGAAAAGTGCCTTTCTCAATATCGCCCAGACCGTAGGCTTTCGGCAGAGCACTCAACGGCATATGCAGATAATTGAGACTATCGAGGAATTTCACGTGTGCAAATTGCATCATAATTATTTTCGATCCACTTAAAATCAGATTTGGCGTCTCGCGAAAGTCTTTGCGCTCAATCAGGTGTTTCAAAATAAATTGCGCGTCAAAGCCCCGAGCATTGTGGGCTATACAAATCACCGAATTGATATTTTTTTTGCGTGCCAGAACCAGATCGACCAACTGTTTTACCGGCTCATCCGCGAACACGTACTCTCGTGTCCCACAAAAATTGCACGACTCCGCAATATTTTCATCGTGCAGACACGCGCTGCACACCTGCTGTACAACACACAGATTCACAACATGTATGCGTGTACTATCGTCACCACCCATCACTCTGTCCGACTGTTGGGTCTCGAAATCATAAAATACATACAGAGTCTGTTTCTTTCTTGCGACAGTACTTGCGACTGACTGACGTGTCGCAGCGATAGGTTGCATAAAGCACAAGTGTCCGATTGGCTGCACCCGGTTACATATTTTACAATAGGCATTATCACACACGTGTGCAGACGCATTATTAACACTAATTGTTCGACAACATCTCGAGCAGATCTTCAAACTTTCGCATACCGTGTGACCCTTATCAAATGAATCGGCTTTCAAATGATTGAGATAACAGGTCTGATTGAAAAACATTCTACCGCATCGCGGACACTCTGAACGCACGCCAAACTGCTGCTGCTGCTGCTGCTGCTGCTGCTGCGGCTGGTCACGTACGCAAGGTGGTGTCTGCAGACAACTACGGCATCGATTTGGACATCGATGCCTCCTATCAGTGATAATTTTTCTATTGCACGACAAGCAATAGCCCCGACTACCGGCTGCAGCTACCAAGTTCAAAATGGGCTGATAGTGTCGCGCGTTCTCATAATACATAATGTACAGGGTAAATCTAACTGTATTCCCGACATTGTAGACGTACTCGCTACCGTCGTATAATGGCTTATCACCACGAGCAAATCCTTGAAACGAAAAGACGACTAGTGACACGTCTAAACAGGCGTAATACTCCTGAAATTGCTTAATCTCTGGTAGACCGCAGCCGGTTTCGGGCACAATGACCCTAGCGCTATTACAGAGTTTTAAAGCTCTCTCTTTTTGAAATTTGCCATTGCCTTGTCGGACTTTATCCCACATTTTCTGGAGATAACCCGTGCGAGCGTCACCACGAATGGCGTGAATATGTGCGCAAACAAGTGATCTAGCTAGACAGAGATTATCCGTATTTTGAATGTTCAGGATAGAGCGTTTGAAGACTGACTCGGATGTGAGCGCAACACGACCGCGTCCCTGAGGTACCGACACCGTATTGACAGTTATTGTCAGCATCTCGTCAATCTCAAGACCGTCATTACTCTGCGAAACGCTCTCCAGGAGCTCGAGTATATCGCTCACATGCAATTCACACACCTGTCTATACGAGATCCACACAACGCCGTGACGAAACTGCGCTGAGTTTATAGACAAGCCGATAAAATCGGTGGGTCTAGTGTCCCTACACACGTACCTGTGGATCTCGTGTAGACCGCGACTTAGCCACTCTGAGACGTCAGTGTTGAATGCTGGTGGTCGACGAATATTCACAATGGCTTCACGACCATTTAGACGAAAATTCCTGTAGTATTTTGCATGCTCTTGATGAATGATGATGTACCGCCACACGGGCTGTTCAGCAGCAGTAGCAGCACCGCCACCCTCCTGCAAGTAATCACCTAGTTTTCAAACATGTATTCTACCATTTACCGGCGCTACTATCATTATCAATGATACACGAAATACTTACATTCAATGCTCTTGTCGTCGTCGTCGTCGTCGTTGTTGTTGTTGTTGTTGTTGTTGTCGTTGTCACCACCCGAACTATGTCCTGATGTCTCGTTCTCGTCGTCGTCGTCGTCGTCGTCCTCACCACTTGAAGCGGTGGAACTTGAAGAAGAAGAAGAAGTGCCGGAAGATTGCGAGCATGACGTTATATCGGAGAATACTCCAGCGTCAACGTCATCATCTTCTTCTTCTTTTTTTGTCTTTGGACCACTGATTTCCTGACTATCTGCATTACCATTGCCGTCATTGTCATCATCACCATCATCATCATGATTTTCCTTGATAGATATTGTCATACACGACGTAGATGGCTCTGAAGTAGCGATCAATGGTAGATCAATCTCCATAGCTTCACCAGTCGTAATCGCTTTTGGTTCGACTGAATTCGTCGGAGCAGTAGATGCAGGTACAATGGGTGAAATTACGTCTGCACTGTTAGTGGCCACGTCTCCCAAAGATTGTTGCGATGGCTCAATACCAAGTATTGAGAGGTCCATAGGCTCTGGCTTCTCGTCCACCACCACCACCACCTCTTCACCATCATTGTCGTTGTCGTCGTCTAGTCGAACAAGCCGGATCAGAGTATCACCTTCGAGATCCGTCATCATTCTGTCGAGATCTGTGAAAATGTCCAAAATTGTCATATTTCTCGCTGGCTAACGCAGATTTAAAAAGTTTTAAATTACCTATGATCAGCTGATACTGCTGCATGATGTCCTTGACTTGCCTGGCTGAGTGCATACCACGACGCAAAATACTTTCACCAACAACACGAATAACATCTTGCTCGCTCTCGAAGAAACCGCGTTTAAATAAGAGTCCAAGAGTGCGTAGACTGCAGAAATCTATTATATATTTTAGTTTCTTTAAAAGCACGGTGATTGAGCAATGTTTCAAAGATCGACGCCACCTATCATTGCAAAAGAAGCGCGCTGCTGGTTCGTGTAACAGCACGATGCTCAATACTTGGAGCACAATTCTCAATAGTTGTAATCTATTCATGGTGTGGATAATGTCTCAACAACTTAGCAGTAGTAGTTGTTGTAGAGTGCTCTCTTGATGAATTACGTGATACAAGACAGTGGCTACCACCAGATTACGTGTGGTTAATCTGCGCGAGAAAGAGATTAAGGTATAGTCAATGAATGGGGAGACAGTGTAAATTTAGTTAATTTTTTATTATTAATCAATAGTTTTTACAATATTAATATACATTACTCTAAACTTAATTCTGATAATGATTCGGATAACTCATCAATATTCATATTAAGAATGTTTATATCCTGCCCTATATTTCTTAATCTAGTTAATGTAATACCCGTAAACAAGCCTAAATGAGCGCGCATCTTATCTAATTTTATCGTATATTTATCTACAGCCTTAATAACATTATTCGTTATTTCCCAATGAATGGCTCCCTCATTCTGTAATTTTGTCAGTAAATCATGGACCCGGCCATTTTCGGCTGTAATTAAGCGAAATTCCTTCAATAAATCGTTCTCAAGACGCTCTCTTTCTTTGTCTTTATTTACTAAGGTGATGACTAGATCCATAAGATCATCAATTCGTCTGTGTATATGGAGGTCGGCTAGGTTTGATTCTACCGGGTTAATCATTTCTAAAATACAGTTATATACCCTTGAAATATATTATTACCGATACATCGTTTATGAATTAAAAAATTTATCAAATACCTCTTAATAACGCTGAGTCTCTGGCCAAAGTCTCTACACGAGGATACCGTCTTAGCGATGCTCAAGATGCTCAAGATGTTCAAGATGCTCAAGATGGTCAAGATACTCTCTCTGTCTCTCTTAGCAAGGAAGTCGCTGGCCTAATGCTGAAGGTTATCTCTGCTCGAAGTTACTGCTGCTACTACTGAACACTGTTTGATGGCTAACCCCTTTATCCGGCCACTTTTATAGTGCCAGCAGACAGCCAATCTTGATCTGTGGTGGGGGTGTTTTGCTGACGAGTCTGAGAACTTAATTGAAACCTGAAGATTGCTGACCACATTTCCTAGAACTTGCTTGCAAACTGAGCATAATGCTGACTATATTTGCAAGAACACAGCCGAAATTGTGTATAGTGCTGACCATATTTTCTTAGATGAAATCGAATATAGTGCTGACCACACTTTTGAGAAGCCCAAAAGAGTAAAATAACCGGTGTAGATGTCGCGCCAATCAGCTACATCGGCAAAAATTTCAACAAAACTCTATATTTTTTATTATTTTATTGACGTATGATATCGTGTATCGCAAATACAGGATGTATACCCGATAATACAATTGATTTTTTATTTATAATGCACGAAAAACGAGCGAGAATGGTTAAATTGTATTAGGAGCATATGTAGCGCGAGGAAGTGGCAACTTCAGATGAAACGTGAGATGAGAAGAAGGTGTGCTGACTACGTTTTTTCTTAGATGAAATTGAATATAGTGCTGACCACGTCTTCTTGGATGAAACAGGATATAGTGCTGACCACACTTTCGAGAAGTCTGAAAGGATGAAGTAGATGGCGCAGATGTCGCCCCTGACAGTTTTTGCTACATCAGCTAAAATTGGTTATTTATTCGGGTTAATGTTTAAAAGACGTCAGTCTGGTGCTGTCGCTCGGTGAGGTAAGGTCTCTTCTCTTCTCTAAGAACCTATTTCCCATTATGTATTTACGAAAAATACATCGATCAATCGATCGATCGATCGATTTGCTGTCAATTTCCAGATGATATGCTCGGTAGTTGGGTCACTGAATACCTCTTGAATTGTCTTCAATAAAATCCTTATTCCGCGAAATTATCTGATCAATAGTTTCGGAGATATTGATCGATCGATAACCAATAATCAACCGATTGGACCAAAAGTTAGGTCACTGGACAGCTCTTGAGTTGTGTTCCATAAAATCCTTATCCCGCGAAATTATCTGGTCAATAGTTTCGGAGATATTGATCGATCGATAACCAATAATCAACCGATTGGACCAAAAGTTAGGTCACTGGACAGCTCTTGAGTTGTGTTCCATAAAATCCTTATCCCGCGAAATTATCTGGTCAATAGTTTCGGAGATATAAACAATTTATTGATTTGCCAAAAATTTGGAAAATCTTAAAATTGGTCCAATCGTTTCTTGTCGCATATCGTCGGATAGGTTATGGGTGGTACTTCAAAAGTTGGTTATCCCGCGAATTAATCTATCTGTAATCTTCGAAGATATTGGGGTGGGCCAAACCAAATATTGGATGGTGTCAAATTTCATCTCGCGGTATCTGTATTGGGTGGTGAGCACTATACAGACCGACCTTCGACCCCCCTTCCACTATCAATATTTCCATAGAAATAAGGGTGGGCCAAGTCTAAATTTGAGGTGGTGTTGAATTTCATATTCATCAACGATCCGCGGATGCTTACCGATGCATGCACCAATATTTTATTGATTTATTTATACAACTTTATAAATAAAAGATGGGACAATGAATAGGGAAATATATTAATAAAGGAGGTGGTTGATTTATATTCTATGTCCGCCATTACAGAGGACTTAGAAAAATCACCATCACGTCGCTTGACCGGCAGACACCTCATTCGCCCGAGATTAGGATTTCACTAGCCACTCAAGAGGCTAAGGGCGTGTAGAGTAACCGTGATAAGTGACGCCTCACTAGATTAGAGGCCAGCCCATCTTCACACCTTCTTCACCTCTCACGTGTCATCTGGAGCTGCTACTTTCTCGCTCTACATATGCTCCTAATACAATTAGTCCATTCTTACCCCGGTTTTTCGGCTATGATAAATAAAAGATCGATGAAATGTTCGGGTATACATTCTGTACAGACTATACCCGATATCGGTAGCCTATAAATCATGAAAAAGTACAAAGCTGAAGAGACATGCCCGATGTATTACCGCAATACATTGCACACTTCCGAGCGAGAGAGAGAGATAGAAAGATTAGCACACTTTATTATGATTTTCTGTTGTGGCGACGACACACGAAAATTCATACGAGTATCGTGGCAATGGACGAAAAATACCATTCCCACGAAAACGCTGATTTTCGAGTCTCGGCCGATCCTCGCTTTCCAGCTCTCAGAACTCAGATAAATCCGAAACACTGGGAAAGTGAGGTGTCGCGATAAAAAGGCTACTTGCTGACTTTTGTCTGGTTCCCAGACAAAAGTGCAAACTTGCTTTTTTGATACTGCAAGAGTGAACTGATTATGGCTACATCTCCGCAAATCTTCATCAGTCCACGTCGAGCCCTCAAACCGGCCTAATCTCGCTCACGCTCTCGCTCTCGCACTAATAATTTTCAAAGTTAAAATGCGTGTATTAAGTGTAGCGGAAATTAACGCGCGCTTCGCGGGTGACAACGTGCGGGTCCCGGTGGCACCATCACCGCAGCCACCGGGCGACTTCTTAATTAATGCCGATCCCGACCAGGAGGTGGCATTTTTTATGGAGTCGGGCGTTATTAATTTGGCACCGTTGGTGAACTTCGTTGCCATCGGGTCACCGCCACTACTACCAACGCCCCCGCCGCTGTTCAATGGTGCTTTTATTGGCGGCGACGAAATCATCGCTGCATCACCATCGCCATCGCCACCGCCACTGCCATCACCATCGCCACCACCAGCAGAGGACGAGGACGAAGCGCGACGTCGGCTGCTCGATGATTTGGAGAGCGACGACGACAGCGGCAACGAGAGTGGCTACGTAACTAATATTAGTTTAAATAGTGTTGCGAGCACAGTGAGCAACGGTCGGAGGGCCAGCAGCAGCAGCAGCAGCAGCAGCAGCAGCAGCAGTGCGGGCTCCGGCGTCGGACCCATGTTCGACGCCGAAAATGACGATTTTGAGATGGTTGATGGCTATCAAGCGCGGGAACTGGCGCTCCGCCGATTAATTGTGTTGAAAAGGCGTTACTATGACGGACTCATTCGAGCCACAAAATTGCGCAAGGCTTTAGCCTTAAGGCAATTAAAAACACGTTTAACCCGCGTACACAATCATTATTACGCGAATTGGCGCAATGAAGACATTGACGTCCCAAGACGCAATATTGATTTTTGTTGGGGGTGTACAAAACCATTTTACCTCCAGCGGGCTCGGCGATGGAGCCGGTGCCCGTCGTGCCGTGAATGGCTGTGCCCGAAGTGTAACGAGCAGCCAGGACATTGCGAAAACGAAGAATTATTGGAAAGAGTGCCTATTTAAAAACTAAAAACTAAAAAAGTGTACATAGTGTAGTTTTAAGTTTAAATTTAATCAAAAAAAAGAAAAAAAGAAAAAAAAAACAACACACATCGACGAGGAAGGCTGCAGACTGTGTGGTAAGGTATACATTATTATAATATTTGGGCACTTTGGAGAGTGTGGTCGAAAGGGGGAGAGGGGGGAGAGGGGGAGAGGGGGTCTCTCCCAAGTACTTAGGCACCATGGGGACTGTAAACAAATATGTCCTTGACCAAAGTGACATGGACGAGAGGTCACAGAGGTCAAGGTCATATTTGTTTACTTTCTCCATGGTGCCATCATACTACTCATATTGAATGGCTATATTTGGATGAACCGTTCCGAAGATATGGAGTACGGACAAATATTAGCTAAAATCGTAAAAATTACCAAAAATTGCATATCAACATTTTTCGATTTCTGCTCGAACCAACTTCCTCGCAGCGAATCGGGAGACACATATTTGAAAAGCTGAGATCGAGAGCTTTCCAAAAACATATTGAATGCCTGTATTTGGATGAACCGTTCCGAAGACATGGAGTCCGGAAAAAAACTAGCTAAAATTGTAAAATTTACCAAAAATTGCATATCAACCTTTTTTCGATTTCTGCTCGAACCAACTTCCTCGCAGCGAATCGGGAGACACATATTTGAAAAGCTGAGATCGAGAGCTTTCCAAAAACATATTGAATGCCTATATTTGGATGAACCGTTCCGAAGACATGGAGTCCGGAAAAAAACTAGCTAAAATTGTAAAATTTACCAAAAATTGCATATCAACCTTTTTTCGATTTCTGCTCGAACCAGCTTCCTCGCAGCGAATCGGGAGACACATATTTGAAAAGCTGAGATCGAGAGCTTTCCAAAAACATATTGAACGGCTATATTTGGATGAACCGTTCCGAAGATATGGAGTCATGAAAAACAGTAGCTAAAATCGGAAAATTTACCAAGAATTGCATATCAACCTTTTTTCGATTTCTGCTCGAACCAGCTTCCTCGCAGCGAATCGGGAGACACATATTTGAAAAGCTGAGATCGAGAGCTTTCCAGAAACATATTGAATGGCTATATTTGGATGAACCGTTCCGAAGATATGGAGTACGGACAAATATTAGCTAAAATCGTAAAAATTACCAAAAATTGCATATCAACATTTTTCGATTTCTGCTCGAACCAACTTCCTCGCAGCGAATCGGGAGACACATATTTGAAAAGCTGAGATCGAGAGCTTTCCAAAAACATATTGAATGCCTGTATTTGGATGAACCGTTCCGAAGACATGGAGTCCGGAAAAAAACTAGCTAAAATTGTAAAATTTACCAAAAATTGCATATCAACCTTTTTTCGATTTCTGCTCGAACCAACTTCCTCGCAGCGAATCGGGAGACACATATTTGAAAAGCTGAGATCGAGAGCTTTCCAAACCATATTGAAGCCTATATTGGGATGAACCGTTCCGAAGACATGGAGTCCGGAAAAAACTAGCTAAAATTGTAAAATTTACCAAAAATTGCATATCAACCTTTTTTCGATTTCTGCTCGAACCAGCTTCCTCGCAGCGAATCGGGAGACACATATTTGAAAAGCTGAGTCGAGAGCTTTCAAAAACATATTGAACGGCTATATTTGGATGAACCGTTTCCGAAGATATGGAGTCATGAAAAACACGTAGCTAAAATCGGAAAATTTACCAAGAATTGCATATCAACCTTTTTTCGATTTCCTGCTCGAACCAGCTTCTCGCAGCGAATCGGGAGACACATATTTTGAAATGCTGAGATCGAGAGCTTTCCAAAACATAATTGAACGGCTATATATGGATAACAGTTCTGAAGATACGGAGTCATGGAATATCACTAGCCAAATCGGAAAATTTACCAAAAATTGCATATCAACCTTGTTTTCGCTTTCTGCTCGAACCAGCTTCCTCGCAGCGAATCGGGAGAAACATATTTGAAGAGCTGAGATCGAGAGCTTTCCAAAACATATTGAACTGCTATATTTAGATGAACCGTCCGAAGATATGGGGGGAGTCCGGAAAAAAACTAGCT
>JACCIB010000926.1:0-70275 GCA_018906965.1 Philotrypesis tridentata | reverse complement strand
TTATTTTGTTTACCATCTATTAATATTCCTATAACCGATAATAAATTTCTATATATATATATTACTACAGGTATTAAAGGGAGACAATATGAAGAGCCACCAATTCGTCGACCCACTAGTACGCCGTTTCCATGACGTATATTGGATAACAAAAGGACGAAAAGAATCAGAATGCCGTCGAAGAGAGGTGAAGAACTGTTCATCGAAAATATGGATACAATGGTGGACAGAGCAAGAAACACGAAAATATGTGGCGGACATGGTTGAGGCGAAAGCGTTTTCGGCGAAAGCATGATCGAGAAATGCTTAAGAGAGCAGTGAACGATGCGTACTGGGACATTAATCATAATAACGATTTATGGAATGATTCAAGATCTTTTCGAGTTGAACCGACTATTTTTCGAGAAATGATGGAGATATCTGGCAATGTTATAACCAAGAACATACCAACGACATATTCGATTTGAATGTAGTATTTCGAAATTTCTCCATAAGACCAACAGAATGTTTTAATTGTTGCAAAGAACAAGGGGAAAGTTCAAAGACGATTATGATCTCTGCCGAATTGTGTGACTGCTGCAGATACCTAGAGGAGATTCATGAGACGCAGAAAGAAGAAGAAACCAGGAGACAAAGAGAGAAGCAGAACTTGAATACCATCAGGAGTTATGTCTGCAGTTAGAGCAAAATAAAAATTGTACACCTAAAAACAGAATAGAGCAAATAGCGTCCATCATGTACAATAAAGCCGATATTTCAAACAAACAATTAAAGGATTGTATTTCCGAATTCGATTGGGAAACCGCAAGGTACTCGAACAACGAAAGACCAATAAAGAAGCCCAAAAGCAGATGCAACATAGAGAGATGGGAGAAAAGAGGTACATACCTAGACCTTGGATTAATAACATAAGACATACATTCCGTGTATAACTCATACGAGAAATGTCGTATTTAAGAATGGGTTGGAAAACAACCTATGGTTCTGCCTTAGAGCTGGCGAAAGAAGGATTCTTCTACGCCGGAACACGCGACATCATATGTTGTTTCGCATGTCAGTCCATAATAAGGGCAGAGGGATCATCACCGAAAACACGATGGCCAGACACCACGAGAAGAACCAATTGTGTTCGTTCTAGCGGGACTTCCGAGTAGCAACGTTACTCGAGTATTGGATCTCACTGGGACAAACGATCTTAACAATAGGAATAAGAACGGCCATCCATAACTTACCAAGAGCCCGATTTTTGGAAGGAGAACCGGAGGAAGTATACGGGGTGGAAATGGATAGACCAAGAGATAATGAGGAAGGATACGTTTATATCAACAATTTGGAATTACCGTTTGGAGGAAAAGGTTTCGCAAACAAGAAAACACATGGAACATGCGACACATGCAAAAAGGGAATCAAGGTAGCTCGAACGTGCAAACTCTGTAATAATGTAGAGAGAGAACTCTTCAAAAAACACTCATATACCATATGTATGGCATGCCCTAACGAAAGGCACCAAAGGAGCCTATTTTTTAGAACAGAATGTTATAAATGCGAATACAAAAGAAGGCGGCGGAACAATGATCCTCTCTTTTATGATTATGAATACCGAACCATCTTTAATGAACTTACATACGACGAGAACGAATACGAAAACACAGAAAATGAAAGTGACGATTGAGTAGAATTATTAGGAACCTCTGCAATAATTATTTAAAGAAAATAATGACTAACGATGGAAGTATAATCAACAATTATTCAATTCTCTTTTCCGGAAAAGAGCGAAAAACAAGATGAAATTGCAAATCATATACCTATTTTTCTGGAGCATCGCGCAGCAAACCTGAGCCTATCAATTATATGATCCAGAAGATTACACGGAGCATGCCGGTATAATCTTTGAAAAGAAACAAACTATAGTATTCACGGAAGGACACAGGGAAGTAATGATCAAAATTACCTTACCAATTAACCAAACGGATATAAACAATATCAGAAGTAAATTATCATCAATGCAAGCTATAGCGATAGCCGACGCCCCGGAAAAATTCAGGGGAGACGCAGGGAAATTATGGCCCATTCATGAACAAATTAACAAAATTCAAGAGAAACTATTGAAGGTACAAAATTTTGCAAAAGATGGAAGGTCATCAACCAGCAATGAAAATAAATACCCCGACATGATTATGGAACACGAATCGGTCAAATTATTAAGAACATTGGTTGATATCAAAAAAGAAATAATGGAGGATATGGAAAAGATATCCACACCCGAGAAAAGACCCTTATCATTGGTGTTGCAGGAAAAAATTGCAGGAGTCATACGAGCATCAGTGACACGAGTAACGGAACAATTGAACAATCATCTAACTACATTAACCGAACTTGAAGAAGGTATACAACAATTAAGAAAGGGAAAATTAGCCTCTAATTTCATAAGCAATCGACAGTATCAACAAATCAGTCATGTGTTAAGTCGAAGCTATAAGCCCTGCAATATTCCCAGGATTGACATGAATAATCCAACTGAAATCAATAATAATATAGGAACAACCTACAAATCGGTAAACCAAATGCTAGAAGTAAATCTACAATTTACATGTGCGCCGAAAGGAAAGGCCACCCTATACAGAAAATATGCTGTTAACATACCGCAGAAGGGGCTAGAATCCAGTCTCTACATACAATCAACGACACCATATATGATCGTAAGGGAGAATTACGTCAAACACGTAAACTGGGACGAATTAGATAAATGCACCATTACCAAGGAAAGGATTACGTGTGGAAACCAATGGTTCTATTGCAAGGAACAAGCAGATTGTGAGAGTAATTTACTTTTGAATCCAGCACAAGTTAATTTTAATAAATGCAACATTATTTATAAAAATTATATGGAAGATTATGTACAATTTATATATTCAACACAACAAATAATATATATATTACACCAACCCGAAAATATTACATATACATGTACTAACAATAGACAAGGCAATGAAACCGTTCAAGGTGCGGGAATGATAAGAATAGAGCCTACCTGTAATATAAAATTCAAAGGGTTGGATATCAATGGAGATTCAAAAGCCTTGAATGGCAATGTAATATGGCCAAGAGCAAACATGCAAATGAACAATCTAACCGATATCCTTGAGAAAAGAGAGGCACGAAATGCATTCATGCAACGAAGCGAAGAAACGAGAGAAAGTAATCTATGGGATCTCATAAGAGAAGTACAAATGATTGTCCGATCTGAAAGAATACACGGCATAAACGAAATAGTCCTGCGAGCCTTAGTAATTGTTACAATTTTATTGATAATAGGAACGCTTACCAATACAATAATAACACAGCACAGAAGCAACAAATACGTTACAAAGAAAGCCCTACGAAAAAGAAACACAAAAACTGAAGGACAGTACGGAAAATTGAACGCTCTTACCTCTGATTGCTAAAGATGCCGTCCCATTATTACCATCTATATTTACACACATATATATATATAATTTTAAATTATATTCACAATTATTGGTAAGGAGAAAAAGAAAAAAAAAAAAAAAAGAAAAAGAAACAATGGGCATGGTTTATTACAGATGAAGTCTCAATGGTACGGAATCCTTATCCTGTTGGAATACGCAAAAACAGTCTACGGATTATATGGGTATGACTGCGGAGATCATCTTTCCAATTTAACCACAATATCACTGATCAATGTTGGAGATTGCGAGATAAAAAAACCACAGGTAGATATACAGAGAAATTATGGACAATTACTACAGCTAAATGATTATACATCGGCGCATGTATATAAATGTGCCATAAAATTAAATCGCATCGTAACGCATTGCGGGATGCATCGACATGCATCACGTGTGCTACAAGGAGAGCTGGGATATTTTCTCAGCCTAACACCAGATGAATGCAGAAGTCTTCAAACAACCAAAACATTCCTAGTAGGAAAAACCAAAATAGATCAAATTAGCAGAAACGGGACAACCATACGACCCGTGGTATTGGCCGGAACGAATGATAAGGATGGATATTGTCAAGGAGAATCATATACCGATGGATACGGATCATGGGAAAGCGCGTACGCAGCTGGACATGTAGAAATAGTATTGCAAGAATACATGACCTCAGTACATCTTGAATCAAATAAAATAATACTTAAGTCAGGGGTAAGGTGTACATTCAAAGAATTACAATGTATTGATCATGATGGAGCACAAGTCTTCTGGGATCAAGTACCGGAGGATTTTTGCGGTATAAAAGCATATTTAGTTTTATATGAGGGATATATGGATAGAATCAATGATACAAAAAATTATAAAGTCATGTATTCGGTAGAATCAGGAGATCGCACTTTTGCATTATGGAGAAAGGGGGAGATAAATAAGTGCGGATATAAATTCTTTGGTACCGATCATCCGAAATTATTTGTAATTGAAGATATTCGAAAACAACAATTAATTGAGAAAGTTCCCATAAGTACTGCCAATTTAGACATGTTTGCATACGTAAACTCAAAATTTTTATATATTGAAAAATATATTAGCGGGCAAATCCAAAGTATGTATTACAAAATATTAAAACAAGAATGTGAACTTGAACGTAAGGTGCTAAAGAACGCAATATCGATCGCAACCCTTTCTCCTGAGCAGTTCGGATACCGACTAATGGAGGAGGACGGCTACATAGGGGTAGTCGCGGGCGAAGTCGTACACTTGTTAAAATGTATTCGAGTAGAAGTACAGTTGCGAAACACCACTAAATGCTACGGTCAACTACCGGTTCGTCGCGGAAACGAGGAATTATTTTTAGCTTCACAAACGCGGATTTTGGTTCGGACCGGAACTGAACTTAGTTGCGATACGCGAATTCCTGCGATGTTTCAATTCGGCGAAAAATGGTTTAAGATGCTCCCCATGCCAGTAGAAGCATCTCCACCGGAGGTTTTGAAGCCTCAGGTAAAACCCACGTGGAAATACATGAGTCCGGATACTCTTGCAATAGGTGGAATTTACGGGGAAAAGGATCTGACCCGTTTAAGAGACATGATTCTTTTTCCAGTAGAGAAGCCTACCGTATTGAATCAAATAGCTCAGGGAATGACCGGAAAGGGAGGTCGCCAAGAAGGTATCGGGATTCTGAATATGCTAGACGAACAAACCATGACTGCGCTGGTGAAAAGCACATGGGACCGAATGTGGTCTAGTTTCTTGACTTTCGGTACCGCCAGTGCGGGAATAATTGGTATGATAATGCTCTGTAGAATAGTGAAACTCTTAATCGACACCGTTATTCACGGGTACGCGATTTACAGTCTATACGGGTTTTCTATACACCTAATTGGAGCCATATGGAACTCCGTAACGCAATTGTTGTTACATTTGGGCGCGCAACAACGAAACAAAAGAGAGGCCGCGGAAGGGAAAGAGTTAGACAAGGTAAACGAACCCTTACTGCCTTCAGCGATACCGATGATTGAAATGGGAAGAGCTACATCCGAGTTACCACCCGCACAAACGGCTCCGGCACGAAGGGAGGAAACGCAACCGCCTCCATTATACCCCGAAGTACAATCATACATGAGACCTCAGTCTCATTAAAAACTAATTTTTCAAAATTCTTTTTATTATTTTTCTATTATTATCAAGGGTGAAGGGAAGGTATAATCTATAAAGGGTAATTAAGAGAACAATATATACGAAAAAAATTCGGGGGAAGGAACTTCCAAAGGAAGGAATGATTGGGGAATAAATCAAAGTACTAAAAATAAACTTAAGAAATTTTTTTTTAAATGAATATTTGTACTAAAATGTAAGCTTTTATTGAAAAATAAATAAAAAAAAATGTGTTGAACAATAAAACAATTTTTATTTTATTATTTCTACAACAAATATTTACCTTCGTGAAAAAGAAGAGAGTTGGATATAATTCTATTTTTTATCTCGTAAAAATAACAAATATAATTTCACTATCAATTTGCAATATAATTTATTTTCTCTCTCTTCTTTTTCCCTAAACTATAGGAAAAAGGTACTATTTTACTTTAGAATTAAGGAAATAAAGATAGTCAAGGAAGTAAATAAGAAACCATATTTTTAATTTACAAACCACCATATATATATTATCATAAGAAAAACATTATCATTCCGATAGAAATTGCATAAAATATAAATAAAAGAAAAAGACACTTTAAAGCGATTATGGATAGTCCGCTGGTGGGGGCTGGAGATATTGGGACACGTCGTTCCTGATAACTTCAGAGAGTGGCATTCCCAGCCTTGGTACTACCCGCCAAGCCTAAAAGCAGAGAAATAGAAAAAAATATACAATATATACTTAAAGGCCGTTAGAAAAAAATCAAAAAAAAAATATAGAAAAAAAAGGGGGAAACCTACCCCTTCATCCTCCCATCGCATAAGAGGGGCATCCTCCAGGAGATCGCGGCCACAGAAAAAACAGGGCGAGTCACCCCTATCCGCGTGACACACCACGAAGCTGTCCTCGACGCCCATAGGATTGTAGGAGGCCTTATTCCGGTAAGAATACTGTAAGAAAGAAAAGGGGAGAAAAGAAATGAATTAATATGTGTAAGGAAACAAATTGAGGAAACCCCTTTAGCTTTTACTTACAAAGGGCCCTCCAGGGCACAGTACATCTATTTGCATCCGGGCGGGCTCATTCATGGGACCCCCACAGATACGGCAACAACCCAGCGGTCGCCGGGACTGCATATGGCACGGCTCCCAGATAGAGCGAGCACCCATGTAGCTGCGGAAAACGGGCTCGTATTCAAACACCGTCCTCTCGGTTAGCTAAAAGTAAGAAAAAGGGTAAGACATTCATAGGAAAAATATCATAAGACTTAAGGGTAAATATTATGAATAAACTTACGGATTCCGACGGCACAAAGTTTAACAAAAAATTTAAGATCAAACCAAACATTTTGATTCTTTTTGAGGATAGGGAAAAGAAATCAAAAAAGACTGACCGAGTCGGAGATCTTTTTGAAACTGACGAGACATACAAGTACTGAGGAAAAGACAGAAAATTGGAAACTTACTTAAGGAACATTACAATGCGTCGCGATGGGACGGGCGACGAATTTTCGGGCCGAGAGGGAACCGTTGCTCTGGTCGAGTGAAAGGCTGGAGATGCGAATGAGAGAAAAATTACTTAGAACTAACAAACACTACATTTTTCTAACACTATTATTAAGAAAATATATGTACTTACCATGAATTTATTTACAAACTTGGTTTATTGCAGAATAAGAAGAAATACGTATATATGTATATTTATATGAAACACACACATGTTCATACAAGAAAAACCAATTTGTAAAACATATTATTGTAAAATAAAAGAAAATTGATTGAATTCCTTATAAAAATATAATTGTAAACATTTTTTATATCATCGAAAAACAATAAAAGAATGTATTAAGAAATTTTAGAAGAAAAATTTTGCGAATAGATATTTGTAAACCTTATTAACAAAAATAAATGTTTATACTTAAAAAAGTACCTTATAAACAATTGTAAATGAGCAACGGGGAAGTTATGAGATACTACTCTTTGTTCATAATATCAGGAGAACACATCATTACACCTTATGCATACACACATATATACACACAAGCACACTTCGTGTAATCGACTCGAGATGTACTCTCGTCTTTTTATAAGGGCGGAAGTGTAATGAAATAAACAAATTTCATTACGAAAGAAATACAAATACGTGAACAGATACGCAACAACGAGGAAAATTCACGACTATTGCGCACTAGCCGAAAAACTCGAAGAGACCTCGAGAATAGGAATTGCCCTTAATGCAGCACGCAACACGGGCAGGTAATACGCAGATGCGGAAGGCCGACGCCTTGAGGAAATCAAGAATGGAAGATTGAAGAAAAGCGTAAACAAGTGTCATCATCGATAGAGAAGCGCCGAGAAAAACCTTCGACGGTCACGTAATTAGGCGTGGCAGCGGAAAGTGAGAGGGCCCAGCGCCAAAAATCACCTACCTGTTTAAATAGAGAAGATAAGCGGCGGCGCGGTCACTAAGTTCACAGACCGAAAACTGATCAGTACGATCGATTGACCGCAAGTGCGTGATCTCTATATACGCAGACACAAATAGTCGACAAGTACTCGAACCTGTATAATTGTATTCTTTTGAACGCGCGCAGAAAACACGAAAAGCAGTAGTGCGCGAGTCTTCCGTAATTAAGTAAACGGAGAAGACATTCCGTTCGAGAAAGAAAAGAAAGAGAGAGAGAGGGATAGATACGGAGCATAGAACGGACCGACCGAATACCTGTAAAAAGGCCCAGACGCGGCGGCGCCGTATACTCTCTCTCTACGAAGGAAGACCCTCACAGCGGGAGGTTACCGAGCGGCAGCATCCAGCATCGACTTCTACATATACATAGATATAGATATACACGTACACATACAACACACCGAGAGTAGCAAGGTACTTTTTCTCTTCCTAAAATATCTGAGTCTTTCATTTCTATACTGGTCTCGTATTTTCCGACCCCTCACCCGGTAATGCGATCGTACAACGATCGCAAAGCAAGGGGCAATTACTGTAAATTCATGTTTAATAAATGAATGGATAAATATATACATATATACTTTTCACATAACGTATACCAGAGTCTTTTATTTATTTCCCTTGGAACCATTGCGAATTAAGAAATTGTATATACATGTTTAGACGTAACAAAATAATTCGTTTTATGTAATAAAACTTTTTGGGTTTACGTTGTACATAAAAATGTTCAATATAAAAGCTGTGGATATTTTAAAAATACAATTTTTGACTATAATAATTCTACGTTCAGAATGATTCGATATGTTGAAAACCTCAAAACTGATTTTTTAAAGAAAAATTTCAGTTAGTCTTGATTATCTCTGCAAAATTAAGGAATTATAACAGGGTTAAAACCTGAAAAAAAAATCTTAGTGCTGTAAAAAATGAACATGTATATGTGCTCTAAAAACTATACTTCCCCTTTAATTTATAAGTATTATACATCACTTTCATGCATTACACATATGCATTAAGTGAGTATAATCCTTGAAGACAACTAAAGGTGTTTACTTACCAAAAATCATGACCTTCGGAAACCTATTCCGAAGGTTTCTTTAAAATTCTAGTCCAATTGATCCACTCGTTGCTGAGAAAACCTGCGGCAAGAGGAAAAATATCATGAAAAAACTAAACTGCGTAAAAGGCATTTGAAGTTTATGATATAAATCATATGAATAAAATCAGTGATATTTACAGAAACTATCCGACATAACTTGATTTGGTTTGTGTATTCAAATATACATGGAATAATGTATATTTGATGGTGCGCGTATATCATGATGGTTGATAGTAGTATTTTAGAAGCTGAAAATAAAATAAAAATTATCATTACCAATTCATACTCATATTAAACTAATGATTACAGTTATTTGCAATACTTGCCGTTATTAAATACACTTTAAGTTCTTAGAAAGCATGCAAAATTCTACTCCATACAGTCAATATAATGGTCCTATCTTTCTGTTTTCCACCCGCATACCTAAAATCAACAAATAAACAAAGAAAAAGCTCTTTGCGAATAAATTATTATTACTTATTTTAATACTCATCTGAATAATTGCTGTACTCTGTAGAAGCTGAAAGTTCTTGTATTAAAAGCACCATTGATGAGCTTATACACACTGGTAGTTGTTACAGCAGCTAGCAGATAAATCGCACTGATGTGATCTATATAGTGTCTTGTGAGCTGGATGAAAAACAGCTGTTTGGCTGCTTCACATAAATTTCTACTGTACCGGTCAAATAGTAATCTTCATTCCCGACCCGACGGTGTCGGACGCAACATGTTTGGTGGCGAATTCAAATTTGTTGAATGCCTTTACTTTATAGAGTTTTCTAGCAATTCAGAAAGTACCGTAGGAAGACTAGGTGAGTGTGAAGCATGCACGAACGTAGGAGGATCAGGCGAGCGCGAAGCGCGAGCATCGGTCGTGCCTTATATGTAAAACGCGAAGCGAAACGCGCGAAATCGCTTCGCGATGCAAGGCGGCAAGCCACTGAGACCTGCAGGCTCGAAGGGCCGAAAGTCGAATGTGGCGCGCTAGTTTAATATTAGATAACAACTTATCGACAAATTTTTTAACAAAATTACCATTTTTGCTAAGGTCTGTTGAGAAATTCTGGAGAAATTGCCGAATATCCAAACCATTAAAATATAGTACAGAAACATGACACAATATTTTCGACAAGTATCGGATAAGGTGCTTTGCAGTTAAATATTAAACCATCTCATCCCTTTGCAATTTCGTTTGATTCGACTCACCTGATCTGAAACTTGTGGTGGCACTCCAAAGCTATCAAAATACCAGCCAACTCCATTTTGTGTGACGTATATTGCAACCCAATATCTGCTAAGTCTTTTATGATCTTTGTTATTAAACACAATTCCACATGTTTTACCCACGCTACAGTATCTGATCGGCCGGATGAATTCCTACCGTATGAGAGGTCATTTTTCGAAGCTGCTGATGAATATGCAGAGTTCATTATTACACGTTCGGATAGGATGAAGATTTGATAATATCTTCATCACGAACTCCAGCAATCAACCAGTATTTCAATTTGTAAGTATTGTTGAGCGACAGCTATACTGGACAGAGCAGT
The DNA here is from genome assembly GCA_018906965.1 of Philotrypesis tridentata. Classification (NCBI taxonomy): domain Eukaryota; kingdom Metazoa; phylum Arthropoda; class Insecta; order Hymenoptera; family Pteromalidae; genus Philotrypesis; species Philotrypesis tridentata. Next base: position 59,574 of record JACCIB010000926.1, on the reverse strand, counting down.
ATTTAATGACGTGTTGTATACAATACTTCTCGTAGTACGATAATCTGTGGAAAGGTGGACACTGCCGATTCTCCTCCAAATCAATAATTTCCCTCTTAAAAGCTTACTTAGCACCTTTACTTTTTTCACTCTCGCTACGTATATTTTGCGTGCAATTCTGCAGACTTCGTACAAACTTTTGTACAACTTCTTCAGTGTTATGTCACCTTCGTACCGTGATAAAAATATCTATATATCATTGTACATGTAAGCATATTTTGGTAACGTGTAAATAAGGCCGGCAACCTCGCAAGGACCGGAGTACGCATTCCACATGTGCCCTACAAGTGTCCGCTGATGGAAGCTGTAAATACAAAAGTATTAGAATGACATCAATTAATATGATCATCTGGAGAGGCGATATTACGTGCAAAATATGCAACCGCAAAGAAATTAAAATTACAAAGGTTAAATTTACTGATTTCTAAAAAAACTTAATATTAGTGCGTTTCACCCCAGACTACTCGTTGGGCTCATCAGTAAGATGACGAGTAGTCCTATCTTAAACCTTTTATAAATTTTTTTCCACCAAGTCAGTGTCGGGAGTAAGTATGAGAATGGGTAACCCATTTCCTTACTCTGCATAGATACTTGTGGATATAAATATATTTAGAGTCTTTTTCATAATGTTCCTTTTTGTTCCGCTAGATGGATCACAATTTTAGTTTCCCATCATCTTAATTTCCAACTTTTTTTCATAAGTAACACCCATTCTGGTATATCATGTTGCGTCTAAGATAGGACTACTCGTCATCTTACTGACGAGCCCAACGAGTAGTCTGGGGCGAAACGCACTAATATAAAATTTTTTTAGAAATCAGTAAATTTAACCTTTGTAATTTTAATTTCTTTGGCTCGAAGTGACAGATAAATTCTTAATTTAATAGAATTATAGTCGAGCGGTAAATTTATTATCTTTAAAGTACGTTTAAACATTTACATTTTACATTTTCCGCACGAAATCCGTGTTTTTCATCGACTGAGCTCAGAATCTGACGGGTAGTAGGGTTAAGGCCATGCCACAATCCTATTTTACCGACCTCAACTTAGATTCCACTTTTCGTCCAAACGGCTGCTCGGATCCCATTTTCCTTTCGGGAATCACATTCTGAGGTCCTGAGAAAAGGCGCTCTGCTTCTCTTTTTCGATTTCTCGACAAAAAGTAAAATCCTTGCTAAATGAAAATTGTTCGCATTTGTAAGTAGCATTGTAAGACCGGTTGCCATGATGGTTACTACGGAAAATCAAGAAGCACGATCAACGCGCGCGGGCTAACTATACCTATATATGTATGCGTATCGTCATGCTGTTCGCAATCACGATATAGCGCTATATCTGTATCTATGTGAATGATGACAGCCCTACAGAAAAATCTCAGATGAATATCAGAAGAGAATTAGATGTAATTTGGTGTGATTTTCAGATGAGTCAAGTAAGCCTCAGCTGATTCTTATATGAATCGCATATTACCATTTGATTTTAATCTGAATCTCATCTGATTCTTATTTGATTCTCATCAAAAGAAACTCGAATTTTATTTTGTAAAAATTGGATTTAGATTTGTAAGAAATATGGTAATGTCTGTAAACTTACACAGTAAGAAACAAGTCGAAATTCATATAAGAATTAGGGAGACTCTCATAGGAGTATTTTATGCAGATGAAATTGTGTGTCGTTGTAAGTCGCACTATACTATCGGTATACTTTCTACGTTGTTTTTTCACCTCACACTTTTTTATATACATTTTTTAACAATATCTATATATCTATATATATGTAATACACGGAGATTTTCTTGATGTTACTGTAAAAAATTGTCATTTTGATTCCTTTGGTAAAAATACCAAAGTTTCTTCGTAAAATAATCTTGAAAATGGCTCTAGTTCTAGATAAACATAAAACATGTTCTAATTAACATTCTAACAAAATCTTCCGATATTCTACAGAGCATTTGCAGAAAAAAATGTAGGTTTTTACGTCATATGTCTCATTTGAGGGTATAGTGAACTCATCCAAATGTTACAAACAATTAAAAGAAGTATTTTTCCGCATTCTGCGCGTAAAAGGCGATCACTTTGCGCGATTATAGCACTTCTTCATTTTCCGTAGAAACCAACATGCCAACCGATTTTGCTGCTATTTACAAATGCGAACAATTTTCATTTAGCGCAAAGATTTTATTTTTTGTTAAGAAATCGAAAAAGAGAAGCAGAGCGCCGTTACTCAGGACCTCAGAATGTGATTCCCGAAAGTAAAATGCGATCCGAGCAGCTGTTTGGACGAAAAGTGGAATATAAGTTGAGGTCGGTAAAACAGGACTGTGGCATGGCCTTAAAGCATTTAGGTTTTAGTTTTCTCCATTAATACTACGAAATTCATCAATTGAAATGTAACCTATGGAGCAAAAAGCTTCAAATATTTGCATATTATTTTCATTATTCGAATTGCGATTGAACATGTATTTATCCGATTTCCCACTCAGCGCTCAAAGTGATGACTAGTTTCAGTTACTATTAAGAAAATTATAGTATATTCGCTTCGCTCATGCAGGAACGACGTACTTTGCGCACTTCTATCGTATACTATTTTTCCTGTTTACGTGTGCAAAGTTTGAGTTTGCGAACGGGTTTGCGTTTGCAAAAAGCTATATTCCCATACGTATAGATGAGCGTGGGGGAATGTAAAATAGACAAGGCGCATGCGTGAATAACCGTGCGGGAATGCAACCGATGCGCTTGCACAGAAAGTATAGTTGAATTGACTGAGCGTGCAGAAATAAATCTTGGTAACCGATATACCTGCAGTTCTTATAGCCGTTGCTATGGTTCCTATTGTAACCGTTCCTTTGGTAACCTATAACCTTAAATGTATATGGATGATTCATTATGCGATTGATCGGCTAAAATTTTTTTATTCAAACTATCACAAATCTCTTCTACTCGGAGAAATATAATTCCTCAAATTTTTTTAGATTTTTTTCATCAAGCCCCTTTGAGCTGCAGAGGGTCAAAATTGGTGAAATATGGAGTTTTGCAATTTTTTACAAATCTTCAAAAATGTATAGCTCTTGACGGAAGCATTTATCGTCAAAAATACTTAAAATACTTTTGTAAGGATATTTTATGTAGTTTCTACGCTCACTCGTGTGCCAGTTTGGTTAGCTCGCGCGAACTCTTGTCTCGGGCAGGATTCTCGGAATAGGACAATTTGAATTAATTTAAACTCAAAAATTACTCTCGATTTACTCTCATTTTATTTGCAACGCTCCTCGGAGATTTGGCTGTACATCGCTCCCGCGATATACAAAGTTTTCCCGCTGTGCGATGTAATCTCAGTCAACTCACTCTCCTGTTACTGCGGCTGCTCGTCCTCGCGTGCGACCAATTTCTTGCTCCCTGCGAAACGTCGAGATCGCGAAAAACTATACGTCGCAGTTGCTCGGATAAGTGTGAGAAAATTGTTCGGTTTTAATACTCTGTCTCGATGTGATTCGGTCTAACATCTAGGCTACAGTGCCATCAACGCTCGCTCACGTCGGCCGGCAGGCTCTCCCGCACACATATACGCTTCACACCCCCATTTTGGCGGTCACGTGACCACCCGGCAGCAATTGTGAAATAATTATCGATTTATTGCTGGTTCTCGTAGCTTAAATTCGCAAAATTCCTCGCGACGACGCAGCTCGCTTCCGGTTGTCTCAGAAAAAATCCCTGCTAATTCGTACAATTTAATTTTCCTATCTAAAAGCCAGAGTTTCTTTTTCTTCATCGGCTACGCCTGCTCGTTGGCGTTAAGCCCTCGCTCGCGTAATTTTATTATTGCATTTATCTCTTCTTTTCCAGCTGCGACTGGGGTCGTTGTGGAGAGAGCCTAGCTCCTCCACTTCGACCCCAATATCGCTGACTGTACCCTGCGAGGCTCGGTCGCCTCCATTCCTCTTTCTATCTCTTTCTATCTCGCATTACTGTGCCGCGCGCATACACACATGTGCGTCGCTCTTAAGTACACGCGGGAGTTCATTGCTCGCCGCGCCGCTCGCTGCTGCGCGCCTCACGCTCCATGCTCTGGCTGTCGCCTCATGGCTCGCCGAGGTGTTACGGTGGCCATTGTGTCCTGTGATGCGGCGCCTGGCTTGGCATCCTGGCGGTAGCGTGTGGCAACCGCGGCGCTCTCTCGTAGCGTCCAGCTGCGTTGACGTCACACGGCAACTCACTGTTGGTGCGGTACGCGCGCGGCTATGCTCTACATCTTTCTTTCTTTCTTTCGGCTGTATGGCTATTTTTTGGATTTCCCCTCAGGCTAAAAATGTATGAGAGTGCAGCTCTTATATATACAAAAAAACTTTTTTTTTACTTTTGTGATGGCCAATTGTTCAAATGGAAGCTCTTTATATTTAATTTTACATGTATTTTTAACTAAATTGTATTGTAATAAGCTTCTTAGTCAGATAAGTCCCAATTGATCGAAATTTTTTTTGTAAATGCTACTTAAGTTAAATAAGTGAGAGTATAAAATTAGGCATTATTCCGTATATACGGAATCATGCCTGGTAAAACGGTTTTTTACCCACAGCTCAAATTCTAAGCATTTTATACAAAAAAGTTAAATGGGAATGATGTAGATCTCAAAAAAATACAACTTTTTCCTGTTGACATGAACAGTCGAAAATGCTTAGAATTCAAGTTCACAAGCTAAAATCAAATTTTAACATAAAAATATTAGAGATAAAACTTATAGATATTTTTAAAATACAATTTTTTACCGGGGTGATTATATGCTTAGAATGGTCCAACGCATTGTAAAGCTTAAAAAACTAACTATTTAAAGAAATATTTCAGTGGGCCACGATTATTTCTGCGAAATTTTTAATATAACTTAAATTCTAAACATTTTACATAAAAAAGTTAAATAGAAATGTCGTAGAGCTTTAAAAAATACAATTTTTTCTAAGCATCTTTTATAGATACACCAGATTAAACCCAAATTTATTCAGTGAATGAATTTATTAAGCATTTTCATTAAAAATAGACATAAATCTGCTCACCATAATTTCACTAATTTCACGATACAATAATATACTATTCAAAATTTAAGCATCGGTAGATCAGACGAACGCGAAACGCGAGCATTAGTAGATTAAGCAAGCGCGAAGGGCGAGCGTCAGTCGGTATCGTGCCTTAAATGCAAAAATCGCGAAGCGATGCATGGCAGCAAGCCACTGAGGTCTTCCGGCCCGAAGAGCTGAAAGGCCCAGTGTGGCGCGCTAGTTTATTATTGTTTTTATAATATTGATATTAATTTGTTGATTTCAGTAAATTTTTTATTTTTGTTTTGGTGTTACTGTGCGCAAAGAATAACATGTTTGTTTGCTTTGAACTGTGCCCATTTTACATTTCTATTTTTTGTTAATTATATGCTTATATTTTGTATTATTTTTATTTATATGTACATCACAATATACATTGCAAAATCTAGCTGTTGACATGCTAGCGAAATTTTTTTATAGTTCTGCAAATGGTGAACTGTTTTGAGAGAAGTATCAGCATTTGATAGTCGAAGCAGCATTCAGACAATCAGTTCCATAAACTACGAAAATTAAGCAGCCCGGATAAACCTAGTGAAGAGACTATATCTACACAAGAGGAACAGCAAATCACTAGTGACAACGTAAACACAAAGAATCGGATTCAATCTCAACCATCGGCTAACTTGGACTTCTTACCCAATTCGAAGCAAGCGCAATTTGCACATAAATTTTTGCAAGATATGAGCACGCAGCTAATGCCAGGTTAGACACACTATCAGTACAGATAAATGGTTCCATCGCCAAATAGACGACGCTGAACAAAGATCTTATCGAGCGTAATGAACGCACTATTAGCGAAGTGGAGTAGCTGAAAGAGCGGATCTGGGACGCTCAACGAAACAAGCTTAAAGGTGATTGGGGTGCCTAAAAATCAAAATTGAAAATTATGCAGTGTTTGTTACAGAATTTTAAAATGCAGCACTTGCAGACTGATATTCTAAAGTATAGATTAATCTTGTGCAAGATAGAATAATCGACAGATGCCAAGCCTGCGTTTAAAAATAACTTTTAAGCAGACACCTACTCGTGATCTGGCAAGCTAAAAGCCTCGCTTATTGATAGCGATATAGATACCAAGAAGGACTATTTCGTTGGAATGTACGAGATGCTACCCATCCTGGTGCACAAGCGTCTCCACTCGGCAAAGGAACAAGGAAAAACATTTAATTATAAATTAGGCCAAGCGACAGAGCAAAAAAAGGTACGATTTTTGACGGTCAATAAAAGAAGCTGGCGACCTATGCCACTCGATAGCAAATAATGCGTACTTTAAGCACATATGTGTCTCTACAGGTAAATCGAGATTATTTTATACTTATTAACAAAAAAACATGCAGAAAATGCATGTTTTTTTAGTTTTTCGCTTAGAACTTTTAAACTAAGCAAGCAATGAAAACATCACTTTAGACAAAAAATATGCGGTATGAAATTATGAAGAAAAGCCACTATTAAAAATCTCGATAAGTTTAATAGAAGCTGAGATAATGGAAAAGAAAGGGTTAAAGTAGCCATTTTTTAAAAATTCATTACGCAGCCATTTTTTCATTTGAAGGCTCGAAATTTTGGAAATTAGAAGCTATGGCTATGTACTTTATAGGGAAAAAAAATGAATGCTGTGAAACCATTATTGTTGCTGCAATCGCGATGTTAAGTTTTTGTTCACTAACTTGCACACGCTCTCACGTCCCGAATTGTGGTCCTATTTCAATTTTGAAAAGTGTTTTGAAATGGTGACGTTTCGCACAATAAGATGCATTTATCCGTTTTTCGATAAAATGCATCTAAGTATGCTAAAATAGCCGTCGAAAATACGCAAAAACGGCCGGAGGCGGCAGAGCGCGCGAGGAGTGGGGGAATAGGGGAAGCGACACGCGTGAATTATCTATGTATACGCGCTTCCCCTATTCCCCCACTCCTCGCGCGCTCTGCCGCCTCCGGCCGTTTTTGCGTATTTTCGACGGCTATTTTAGCATACTTAGATGCATTTTATCGAAAAACGGATAAATGCATCTTATTGTGCGAAACGTCAACATTTCAAAACACTTTTCAAAATTGAAATTCGACCATAATTGGCGACGTGACAGCGTGTGCAAGTTAGTGAACAAAAACTTAACATCACGATTGCAGCAACAATAATGGTTTCACAGCATTCATTTTTTTTTCCTATAAAGTACATAGCCATAGCTTCTAATTTCCAAAATTTCGAGCCTTCAAATGAAAAAATGGCTGCGTAATGAATTTTTGAAAAATGGCTACTTTAACCCTTTCTTTTCCATTATCTCAGCTTCTATTAAACTTATCGAGATTTTTAATAGTGGCTTTTCTTCATAATTTCATACCGCATATTTTTTGTCTAAAGTGATGTTTTCATTGCTTGCTTAGTTTAAAAGTTCTAAGCGAAAAACTAAAAAAACATGCATTTTCTGCATGTTTTTTTGTTAATAACTATAAAATAATCTCGATTTACCTGTAGAGACACATATGTGCTTAAAGTGCGCATTATTTGCTATCGAGTGGCATAGGTCGCCATCTTCTTTTATTACTTTTTTGAAAATAATCTCTGTTGCTTGGCCTAAATATATTTGAGCTCGAAATGACATCATTTACGCAAGGAAGGATGACGCATCCGACAAAATTGCCATAATCACGGAGAACAATCTGGAGCAGAGCATCCAACTAATATTAGTGAAGATTAATCCAGAGTTCGGGACCATGAATGAAACAGCGTGAAAGCGGCATTGCGAATTGCTCTATTTCTGTGTTTACTAATTATTTGTAATTTTTTGTAATTTTTAAGTGTTGTATGTGCGAATTATCAGTTACTTATTTATTGATTGTCACGATATCGGTAGCGCATTTCAGTGTTTTTGCTATTTACTTTCAGCGAGACTACCTTACTAACTATTCGCGCGGACCACTCGTCAAAAGGACCGGTGCTCAGCATTACCTGGACTTATAAAGCCTCAGGTGCGACACACTTGAATTTCGGCAGTTATATGCCTGATTATTTACCCAACCAATCATCACTCGCCACCAGAAATCGTATTCCAAAACTCCAGATTAATGGATCTGGAGAAGTGCTGCCACACAAGTCAGCAACTCGCTCGCCGCGCATTAAGGATATAGCGATCGACTTAGCGTATTGCAGCAATCAGCCGTAGCTTAATGCTTGCGTGTGTATTGCAATACACCAACCGAATATGCGACGATGAAATTCGGCAAGGCATAGGCTTCAGAAGCAGAAATTTTCAGGTAGTGAGGTGAATGTTGGCGACAGACAGTATATGTGGTAACCACGATTGCAGTCATTGCAGTACAAATATAATCGCATGTTCGCGGTAAATTGCAAACACGCGTTGGGGGTCCTGAGCAGCCGCAGTTGTTGCAGAAGACCAATTCTTAATCTCTCGGGCATCGCGCAGACAGAAGTCGCAGTAGGGCGACGATAATTTCTTGAGTAATTACTTAAGCAATTTCTTAAGGAATTGCTTAAAAAATTACTGAAGTAAACACTTGAGTAATCACTTGAATTTACTCATAAAATAAAAAATGTTTCCAATTTTTATAAGTTTTTCCTTAAAGGGTTATGACAGGTTTAAATCCTGAAAAAAGACATAAATAGATTAGTGTCTGTGATATATATATATATATATATATATTAGACTGCCTCAATATGACCGAGGTGGTCGATTTTCATGTCACAACCGCCTATACGATGGGGATAAGCCTAAAACTAATAACAGTATTTTTTTCAAATTTTTAAATTAATATTTAGTACTCTAAAAAGTAAATTAAAGTTGGTAACCTACATTTTGAAGACGAGCTGAAAACAAGTGTCGCCTATACGACTGTACTTAACCTTAAGAATAGAATTATAAGTATCCGACGGTTGAAGAGGAAAAGCGGAAACGGTCGGTTCGAAATTTTTACCTGAGGTCGACCCAAGATCCCGACTATTTATGGCTTTGTAAATAAGAGTTGGAGCAAAAAATACAGATATTTATACCAACATACCAAATTTGTTAATATTAACATTATTAAACAACAAACTATATATTATTATTGCAAATTACGCTACGATAATAACAAAATTTGAATCATAAAAATCCGTTAATATGAAAAAATTACATGCGAGAATACTGTGCGCAAGCATAAATCGTATGTAGCATAACACGATAGAAATGCAAAATAGTTGAATCTTCGTGAATGTGACAATCTCCTGTATACGTTAATATATCATTTTGCAAAGTTTCAAAATATGTTCAAATTACAATTTGTATGTATTTTTTTCTAAGTTACTTGATGTTGTAGTCATATTTATCAAAATTTACGCGTTGAGGTAAAATGCGACATAAGTATATAATATGCAAATATATTAATATTACAAATAAGGGAGAGAAAGCACGAGAGAGAGGGAGGGGGAGAGAGGCGCAGGCTGAGAGAGAGAGAGAGAGGGAGAGAGAGAGAGAAAAACACTGTACTTGCTGTAATAATATATTGTTTTCATTTCAATAATGTGTATACTTGAATTTCCCCTTCATTTAAATCTTACATTTATATCTGATACAATTTGTTGCAAATTTAATTATATTTTGTATAAAAAGTTAAGATAAAACTAAAATCCTTGGGTCTGAAACTTACAAGATTATAAAAGTATTTAAAAAATAGTTTAATAAATAAAAAATCAATTTTCAGTCTAAAAAAGTAAATATTGACGGATTTTCATGATTCAAATTTTGTTTTTAATGTTATTTAAAATAAAAATATAATTTTGTCAAATCAGAAGTTTATATATTACATATAAACAATTTAGAATTTATAATAAATGAAAGTTATAATCCCTGTGACCGTCATTAAAAGGATTAACGCAGGCCGAAGTTTCCGCCGTCGAAGGGTCACCAAAACGTCTCCGAAAGGTCGCCCAACTGTCCACCATGTGTTAGTACTCACGACTGAGCGAAAAAAACTTTCACTTGTCTCGACCTACTTTGCCTGAAAATATTTTTATTTTAAACAGCATTTTAGACGTTAAAATAAAAATATACTGTAAAATGGTTCAAACAAAACAGTTCTTCATAAGCTGACTTAAACTGTGTAAAAGTTTAAGCTAAAACGGAGTATTGCATCTGCCTCAAATCGATGTTCCAAAATTGTGAATTCATGAGACTTTATCGTTAAATAACTTGTGAACTTACAATTTTTTTAATGAAATAACCATGGATAATTGTCAAGTATGGTCATATGAAAACATAGTCCAAAGCTAAATTACCTACCACAAAAACTTTTTGAGATATTCGCTGTTGGGAAATAGTTCGATGATTTCACGTGTAAAACTTATGGGAGAATAAAATAAGCTTTTAGAGTACTAAATATTAATTTAAAAATTTGAAAAAAATACTGTTATTAGTTTTAGGCTTATCCCCATCGTATAGGCGGTTGTGACATGAAAATCGACCACCTCGGTCATATTGAGGCAGTCTTATATATATATATATATATATATATATATATATATATATATATATGTGGTTCTCTGACAAATCAAGCGGTCAATTTTTTGACCCTAACCAAAAATATTTTTAAAATGTTCCTAAGAGACATGTGAGTATCCCAGAATTTTTTCAGATTTTTTCCATCAAATATCTTCGAGTTACAAAGGGTCAAAGTTGATGAAATCAGGTTTTTTTGCTTTTTCTGACTACTTTCATTAATTTGTAAGGCCTCAGGGAAACATTTTTCACTATAAAGACATATAACATTTTTTTCTGGAAACTATCTAAAGTTTTCAAAAAAAATATTTTTGAAGTCATATATATATATATATGTTTTAAGAAACTTATAAGTCATCTAAGCCTTAAAATCAAGTTTTAGGAAAGTTCGATCATCCGGATCAAAACCAACAAATTCATGAAGATACCTTATTTCAATATAAAAAAGTGTGCAAAAGACCCATAATGTCAGAGGCCTTGGTTTCTCTGTAAAAAATCACTATAACAGTTCACATCAATTAAATAAGTTCGTTTATAATAATTTCAATCATAAAAAAACTAATAAAGTTAGTGAAATGCTTCGATAGAGCAATAAAACTAAATTTTTTTCAAATATGAACTGCTATAATAATTTTTTGCAGAGAAACGAAGGTCTCTGACATTCTGGGTCTTTTGCAGACTTTTTTATATTGAAATAAGGTATCTTCATGAATTTTTTGGTTTTGATCCGGATGATCGAACTTTCCTAAAACTTGATTTTAAGGCTTAAATGACTTATAAGTTTCTTAAAACATATATATATATATATATATATATATATATAACTTCAAAAATATTTTTTTTGAAAACTTTAGATAGTTTCCAGAAAAAAATGTTATATGTCTTTATAGTGAAAAATGTTTCCCTGAGGCCTTACAAATTAATGAAAGTAGTCAGAAAAAGCAAAAAAACCTGATTTCATCAACTTTGACCATCTGTAACTCGAAGATATTTGATGGAAAAAATCTGAAAAAATTCTAGGATACTCACATGTCTCTTAGGAACATTTTGAAAATATTTTTGGTTAGGGTCGAAAAATTGACCGCTCGATTTGTCAGAGAACCACCCATATATATATATATAATTTTTAGAGCATTACTATATATATATATATATATATATATATATACACACATAGTAATGCTCTAAAAATTATATTTTTTCTTTTAAATATAAGTGTTACACATCACTTTTATGCTTAAAAAATATGCATTAAGTGTGTTCAATATTGCTTATCAATTACAACAATTTACTCACCAAAAATGATGATTGTCACTATTTTTGTCAAAGGTCCGCAGCTTTTTGAAGGAACCGGTCCATCTATTGAGCTAAACCAAAGTCGGAAATCTTATTTATTAGTGCCACAACTATGTGGAACTGATTCCTGAAAAGCATGTAATTCAAAGAATGAATAATACTTATATTATCAATATTAGTAATTATAGTGAATGTTATGTATGTCAACATAAATAATATTCATTTTTAACTTGCCTTTTCCAATTCTGCTCCACTTTGTGGAGAAACATATCTCAAAGGTGTCTCTAAAATTTCAGCCAGGTTAGTCCATCGGCAAATTCAGATTTGTTGAATGCCTTTACTTTAACACATTGAGTTTAATAATAACAAAATCACACATAGAAATGTTAATATTTCACGAAAACAAATTAATGACTCTTGAGAAAAAACTGTTCATTAAACGGTTTTTATATTGTATTTTCACTGAGATTTCTCATGAAACTACCCTATAAGAATGTCGTAGAACAATTAATTCCACAAGTCAAAATTTGCTAGAAAAACATTTATTAGTGTATTCTGTATTTTCGAGGAAAATTGTTTTAGTAAAAAACAGCTATCAGGAACATATTCTACGGACTAATAACTGTGAAATAAGTGAATAAAAAAATCGATATTCTCATTATTTTAACCCCCCTTAAGAAATCATGTAAATATTTACTACTTACAAGCAGAATCCGTGATCTTCGGGTCATTGATTTTAACCAAACTTGGTAAAAAAATTTGTTTTATAATAAAACTGAAAACTATCAAGAAATTTTGTCTAATCAACCCCACAACTCGAATTCTAGGCGGAAATTTATGAAATTGGATATTTTTTAATTTATCTTTATTGGATATTGCTCCGATTGTATTAAAGTTAAAGTAACTTGGATTAAGAAAATGAATGCTGAGCAAAATAAATTCGGTATCAAGGGGCGCGGTAGCGCCACGATGGCAAGTATAAGGTACGTCAGTACGTACGCCGCCATCGGGCGCAAGCCAGACCCTATATATACTTTAAATTAGCCCTGTTGAAAACTCGACATACAGTTATCTTCGCATTAACAGCTTTGTTTGTTGCATATGAGCACCCAGATGAAAGCTTGCGACAAAACTAACAAAATGACATCGGGGTCATATTTTATGAAATTGCTTCTATCAAAAGTTATTGCGAAGTGAAAGTTCGGGATCACGAATTCTCTTATACGAAAATTCTTCTCCCGGAGAAATTGTTCTCCGCGGAAGTACGTCATCATGACGTCAGTCTACGTATACTATTGTATGTTATGTATATATGTATGTATGTACAGTTTATATATGTGTGCAGACGAGACGAGCAGACGTATCTATATTATTTTACAATACAATAACACATGCAGTGTTAATAATATATAAATAAATAAGTACTTTTTTTCTTTCTTTCTTAATAAATATACGATTATGATGATACAATAATAATCTAGTGAAGTGATATTATTTTCAAAAAAATCTGCAAATATGCAAAAGTGTGTTTGAAGAAAAATGTCAGATTTTAAAACTGTCAGATATAATTAAGACGTCTAACAAACATGACTAATAAGCTAAAATTAGATAAGTATTTAGTTTTTAGTTTTTTATAAACATACAATATAATGAAAGATTTTTTGAACTGATTCTTTGTTAAAATGTTCTCTTTTATTTTTCAGGTTGGAAGGCATACGACTACCATATTATAGGAAATACATAAGAGATTATAGAAAAGAATTTTCTTGTGATGTGACAAGTTAGTGTAGTGTTAAGAATGTGTCTACGAAAGTTTCTACGGTTGTTGACATAGCTATTCAATATTATTAAATTTTTTCTGTTGTTTCTTGAGAGGTTACAACTCTCAGGCTGTATATAAGTATATTGAAAGGAATCCGTGTGACAAGCTAGTGAAAGTGTTGTATTTTCATCGCTGAAGTATCGAAGAAAGTTTCTACAAAATTTGCAGTCCATCTGGTCATTACAAATTATCAAGTTCTTTGGACTTCTAGAAGAATAGCTGTCATAAGCGCAAGTATCTTGTAAGTATAAATAATATACACAAGTTTTTAGATTTTATACTGTATATTTTTTAAAAATTATACATTAATTCTGTGGATTCACTCCTTGTGGAGGATCCTCTCCTTCTGGAGCATCTTCTCCGTGAAACACTTCTTGTGTTCTTTGCTTGGCCAGGTCCGAGCGTGTCTGTTCTACATTGGACCTGGCCATAAAATTTATGAATTCAGCTAAATTCTTCAGGTTTTGCTGGTAGGGATTCAGCCTCCTTCAATTGTATGTTGAAAAAGTTGTAAAGGTGTTTAGCAAAGTCGATTTTCTATGCAATCAGAAGCAATCATCAACTAATAGTTTATATAATTAGATAAGTATTTAGTTTTATTTTTTATAGGTATTCAATATAAATAAAGAATTTGTGAACTGATTCTTTGTTTAAATATTCTCTGTTATTTTTCAGATTATGAGGTTATGAAGCTGTCAGTTTATATATAAAAGAAGTAATTGTGACAAGAGAATTTTTATTGAAGAAGGTCTGATATTGAGATCTGCAGCATTGTGAAAAAAGTATATTTTCTTTAGTTTATACCTGTCTAGCAGAAGTGTAAGTTTTTTATTATTATATTCAATCTTCCATGCAAGAAAGTTTCTACAATTGTGGAAGTGCTTTTGTTAACTTTTCCTATAGTCTCCTGGGAGATAGACTCTGAGGCTGTACGTCGAAAAGAATTCTTATGAATAGATAGTAAGTGTTTTATTTTCTTAGTTCAGAGAATATTCAGTTTATATAAGGAAAAAATTATTTCCTATTGTGAGAAGCTAGTGAAGTGTCAAGAATATGCATCGCTCATGCATGAAAGTTTCTAAGTTGTTTAAGTGTATATGAATAGTTCATAACTTTTCCTATCGTCTCCTGGGAGGTAGACTCTCAGGCTGTTCGTCGAAAGGGATTCTTATGAATAGCTAGTGAAAGTGTTTTATTTTGTTGGATTTTAGAGATTATTCAGTTCATATAATAGAGAATATTCTTGCTTGATGCAACAGTAATGTTTTATACAATAATCAGCATGTGTATATTATATACTTACTCCATCGATTTCATGGCTTTAGGGTCTAAATTGTCAGGTGCATAACTATAAAAATCAAAACTATAAGTTCTTAGATAAACTCAATTGTATTGTTTTAGCATGTTAAAACAAGCTTTTATAGCTATAACAGATTTTAAATCAGGCGAAGACCGAAATATTCAAAATGTAGCTTACTTATTTCAATTATATTCTTCACTCTCATTTCTATATGTAGTCATTATTATAGTAGTGATTAAAATCTATGGATATTTTACATACATTTTTTAGTACCTTAATAGAGTAGTTATTATATATAAGCTCTGGTCTTTGTAAACATGTATTTTTTGCAGATATTTATTCCATTTTTAATGGGACCAAATGGAAGTTGATATTATATATATATTTTATACTTTCTTTGATATTATGGTTTAGCAGTAAATTCAGTATATATAAATTTTATGGCTGTGATGAATAAATATTTAACGATGAAAGTAAATTAGGTTATCAGCTATAATACAGAGTGTAAATAATAATAGAAAACATTGAACGTAATTCAACACAGTGTACCAAGATAAAAGACGTTGAAAGATTCACAGTTTGCACTTCCAATGCCTTCTTCACATACCCCAAACTCAATATAAATAGTTTAACGTACCACAGAGTAGTTTAGCAGAGGAGTCTGTCAAATAACAAAACAAGCAAATAGTTAACTTAATAGACAGGCACCCCAAAAGCATTATTAATATCCCATATTGGACCCACAAATAAAACTTTCAAACTATAATTTAAAAAAATTAAAGCAACGCACTTGCACGAAGCATTGAGTTCATAAGTATTCTTCTATTCATGCACAAACAAAACTTGGTCGGCAAAAGTCATTATCAATTCCATAGGCAATAAAACAAATAATTAAGCTAACATACAAACTAAATTCAATGTGCACAATTATTGAGACCCACTATTTACACATCAAAACTTAGTCGAACCCAGGAAGAGCAATCTGAAAGAGACGGCCTTTGCTCCAAAAGACGAACTCAATCAGATAGGTCTGACATAAACATACACCAATAAGTCCATTCAAATCCAGGGAAACAGAGCCAAACAACACAAAACACTTTAACATAAATTAAATTATTATGCGAATTATCATATATATTATGTGAATTATATTATCATGTGAATTATTATTAAATTATTATGTGTAGGAAAAAAAGTGAAAATAACTATACCATTTTTTGCTTGTTCTCGACAAATCACACTTAAGATCCACAAATTCACACAATAATTATTGAAAAACACCATAGTGATTTACACTTATTCACACATATACATAATTTAAAAACTATAAAAAGTCAAAAGCACTGGTCAAGTCATGTAAATTAATTAAATATGTTTATTAAAACACTCTACACCACTGTTGTACTTCTCACTACAAAAAACTTGAGCGAAAACTTGTGCACTAGCTTCGGCATGCCATTCCAGGGGAGACGTCAAAATCTTCTTAAGACTTAACACACAAATTTCGAAGCAGCATTGACCCAGTGACCTGAAAACAAAAAGACAAAATTCTTTTAACAAAGCACCGGTGCTTTAAATCAACAAAAAGTCTCAATAATTTAAATAAAAAAAAATAACTTATCTGACTCCAAACAGCAATGATCGACCAAGGGAAAGCACAAGTTTCCCATCACCACAGTGTACAAGTCCCAAAAGAAATCACTCCTCGGAGTAGCTGACCATCCATAGTTGCTCCTGAGTACGAGTTTCGATCCCGTAGATAGCAACAATTTTAAAATACTTTAGCAGCGACAAAGTTAATCACGCGAGAGGTTAAACACTGACGGTATAGCAGACGTAACGTCGATAACCCCAGGACTACAGAGCGACTTACCGACGCCACAGACTGAGCACGCGCGCACACTTTTAGAACTAGGGCGCTAGTGACAAATACTAGTACCACTGCCGCGGCCATCTTCAGTGAGCATATACACATTAATTTTTAAATTTATAACTTATTCAGTTGATGTTAACTATTCTTTGTAATTTAGGTATTACATACTTTTTAAAAGTAGTGAAATCTACTCCCCCCCCCCAAAAAAAATACCTTTTCAAGGTAAAAGGCTGGCAAGTATAAGGTCGTTTCTTCATGTAAAACTTGAAGATTAATTTTGCAACTCTTGATATCTCAATGTCACAAAAATTCTAAGTGTTTTCTATATCTATACAGTTATTTCATTATATTAATCAAAGTTAATTTTTAAACTCTCGATATCCCTTATGTGGTGAAAATTCAGAGTGCTTATTCTAAAAGTCTATTTTCATTATGTAAATTAAAGTCAAACTTTCAATAATAATGTAAATAATATTCTAGCAGGTTTATTGTGTACGTTTATTACTTTTCCCTTAGTAAAGGTTGATAAGAAATGTGATTATAATGCAATGATTAAAAAGGTATTTCTAATTAGTTCAACAAATAATTATGTTAATATATGTGTCTTCTTTTACCTCGTAAATGAGTGAATCACAGACACTGAAAGAACATGATGCTTATACATGAAGCTGAATAACTTGAAATTTTCATCTATCTATATCAATATGAATGCGTAAACATCTTTGCTTGAAGGATCTGTTGGACACACTACCATTTCTTTAGTGTTTCTTCTCTATACCTTCGATTTTACATAAATTTCAATTTTAATATAGCAAAAGAAAGTTATGATATCAATAAAGAAATTGGCAAGTTTTTGTTATAAGAAGCAATTGAGTTGATATAAATAAATAATTGTTTAAATCGGAGAAGGATTATAAATATATATGTATTCATCATTATATAAACACTCGACCAAATTGTGACATGTGAAAAGGTGGATAGCCTGTGAAAAGATACTGTCGGTAGAATTGTGGGAATAACTGCGATTGCCGCCACGTCCTGCGCATTCCAGCTGACGTTTAATGACTGATCACTCTTACGCCGTATTTAGTGTGGGAGGTTAGGTCACCGTACTTCCGGTAAATAGAGCGTTCCGTGACCGGTCACAAACATGCGCAAAGCATAGCGCACTAATTCGATATTATTCAAAGTTCAATAGTATCCGAGTGTACATATAGGAATGATGTTCTTACATGACATTATCACATGAAAAATGTGCCCATAATATATTACAGGATTGTTTCGCATTATGAAAACTTTTTCGATTATTTATGGAAGCAACGAGCGGATGTACAATCTACTCTACTTAGTAATTCAGTAAATTGCTATCCTTATTTCATGAAAAATCTATGTCCAAGACGATCATTTGCAATTAAATATAAGATTTAATTCATACAAAAAATCGATCCCACATTTAAAAAAAACAGTAACAAATTCTAGCATGTAGAACGCAATTTTTTTTATGGAAAAACTTGCCGTCCCGTCCTATAATAGATACCGATGGGTACCATCTTAAAATTGTGCATGGTTATCCAAAGTAATTTGTTGTTAACAAAACACTGTTAGAAAATCTCGTATCGGATTTTTCATTCTACATGTATTTACTACTATTCTTAACCAATTTTTGAAGAATTCAAACTTCATCTTGTAATCATTGTAAACACAATTTTTTGTATGAATTAAATCTTATATTTAATTGCAAATGATCGTCTTGGACATAGATTTTTCATGAAATAAGGATAGCAATTTACTGAATTACTAAGTAGAGTAGATTGTACATCCGCTCGTTGCTTCCATAAATAATCGAAAAAGTTTTCATAATGCGAAACAATCCTGTAATATATTATGGGCACATTTTTCATGTGATAATGTCATGTAAGAACATCATTCCTATATGTACACTCGGATACTATTGAACTTTGAATAATATCGAATTAGTGCGCTATGCTTTGCGCATGTTTGTGACCGGTCACGGAACGCTCTATTTACCGGAAGTACGGTGACCTAACCTCCCACACTAAATACGGCGTAAGAGTGATCAGTCATTAAACGTCAGCTGGAATGCGCAGGACGTGGCGGCAATCGCAGTTATTCCCACAATTCTACCGACAGTATCTTTTCACAGGCTATCCACCTTTTCACATGTCACAATTTGGTCGAGTGTTTATAATGATGAATACATATATATTTATAATCCTTCTCCGATTTAAACAATTATTTATTTATATCAACTCAATTGCTTCTTATAACAAAAACTTGCCAATTTCTTTATTGATATCATAACTTTCTTTTGCTATATTAAAATTGAAATTTATGTAAAATCGAAGGTATAGAGAAGAAACACTAAAGAAATGGTAGTGTGTCCAACAGATCCTTCAAGCAAAGATGTTTACGCATTCATATTGATATAGATAGATGAAAATTTCAAGTTATTCAGCTTCATGTATAAGCATCATGTTCTTTCAGTGTCTATGATTCACTCATTTACGAGGTAAAAGAAGACATATATTAACATAATTATTTGTTGAACTAATTAGAAATACCTTTTTAATCATTGCATTATAATCACATTTCTTATCAACCTTTACTAAGGGAAAAGTAATAAACGTACACAATAAACCTGCTAGAATATTATTTACATTATTATTGAAAGTTTGACTTTAATTTACATAATGAAAATAGACTTTTAGAATAAGCACTCTGAATTTTCACCACATAAGGGATATCGAGAGTTTAAAAATTAACTTTGATTAATATAATATTATATTACTTAGAAAAGATAATTTATTTTTAAATTTTACGAATGATTGATTTTAAATCTCAAAACGAAGTAAAAGTAAATATAATTAAAAATTATAGAATTTCATATCGGAAATTTAAATAAATTGTAAAACTTCAACAAATAGACTTATATTTGTAGTAGAATACACTAAATTAAAGATATTATCTGACCTTTTATTTTCTGATTTGCAAGTTACTTAACTCTAATATAATAGGAGTAATATTCAATTAATAGAATTAATAGAATACAATTTATAAAAACAAAACTCGAAAACTGCAAAATCAAAAATCCCCATTAAATCATGCAAAATATTTAAAATTTCATGTTGGAAAGGTCATCAAATCATTGAATAAACTGTGAAGTATAACTTCTATGCGTAGTCTTTCGAATAAATTTTTATTTTAATTACAATTCAAGATTTTTTAAAATTTGATACTAGTCCTATTATATATAATGATGGATATCATCTTTAAATTATGCATGCGTAACAAAAGTAAGTTATTGTTAACGAAACACTGCTGTAAAATCTCATGTAACCAATTTTTTGTTCATTATATATTTAGAACATTTTTAATCAATTTCTGAATTCAAATTTCGTGATAATTGTTAGCTCAATTTTTAAGAAATAAATGTAGTTGAAAAATTTTTGACTACTTTTTAGTTTACAGATTTAGTTCTAATCCTATATGTAATCAAAAAAATTTAATTATTGTTTGCGGCCATTGTTCTGACAGTTTAATATGTATCTAAAGTTGTACCGATTACAGAATTTTATAGTATTGATAATTACACTGACATAATTCATTGACACACATTTGTTTTCAAAACTATTGGCCGTGCTATCTAAAGTATAGCACAGTCGCCGAAGACGAGCTACGCCGGGATGGCTCCATTACAACACAAGATAAATTAAAAAATATCCAATTTCATGGGTCTCTGCTTATAAATTGGGCTGTGAAGCCTATTGGGCCTTCAGGGTTTTCAGTTGTATAACTAAACAAACCTTCTTACCAAGTTTAGATAAAATTTATGATAATTTTATTCCAGGTTATGCACTTGGCAGGGAACGTTGGCCTTACCTTTGGGGCTTAACCGGCAAAATGTGCTCACCAGAGATGCCTTCCCAGGTTTAAGAATATGAGAGACAAGTAAGAGGAGAATACATAAAAAAAATAATAAGTGAAATATGAATAAAGGTACAAAAACACTTGCTAGGCCCATGAGGCCGTAGGTGTATAAACCCACTACATTGTTTACAAACGATATTCGTATTTATTTGTAATTTAAAACACTTCATAAATGGTAATTTTTTTTAAATCCTCGCTTCTGATTGGTGGGACTTTTCTTGTTCAGGGAATACCAGTATAACTTGAAAAAATTTGAAAATATTCAGATTCATCATTCATTCATTCAGAACATCCTTTGATAACTTTGATTTGACAGAGAATTTCCTATGCACAGATATTTATTTATACCTATTTGTCACGAATTTATGTAAGATAGGCATACATTATAAGATTATAGTTTGCGTGGGAAAATTGTGTATATTTCTGTGCATGCATGCGTATAAGTTCTCTGCAGATCATTTTGCACATAACCCTCTATACGATTCTATGTTCTATATTCCTTACAGGTTTCTCTATAGATTATTACTAATCTTATAGATTATTTACACTCAAAAAAATAATGCTATATTTAAAGAACTACTTGTTGGAAAATATTTGAGATACTTTAAAATTAAGTATTAAGCTTATGAATAACAAAAATTTCGTAATTTGAGTTCAGAACAAATGAAACTTTTGCAATATTTTACATTTTAAATACTGCATCAAAATTTGAAAAATTTCAGTAATACTTTCCAAAACACTTTCTATTAAAATTATATAATGTATTGTACATTGTTTTCTGGAATCATCTGATTTATTCATGGATACGTATGCTACAAAACTGTCCAAAAGAAATATGCTTTGATGATTGAAAATCTTGAAAAGAAATGTTTTAAATCGGCTAAAATATATTAGTCGATTGTAAACCTACTTCAGAAAATCAACAAATAAATTTTAGTACTTCTATTATCTAACAATACTATTTAAAAACTAAAAAATAGTTAGTGTGTTGAAGTTTGATTGTACTTATGTGAATAAATCTTTAAGAAGATATTTTCATAAAAAACTTTGAAGAACACTTTTTCTATAATGAAACATTATACATACTAAGATTAAGTGCCCTATCAATAGGAATAAAGGGCGTAATTTAGATATAAAATCGAAAAAATTTATTTTTCATATAATTTTCTTGTATGTGAATTAAAAATAATCTAATAAAAATATGTTTAAGTCTTCAATTTTTCCCAGTTTTTAAAATCATGCCGACAAAAAACGCATGTGATAAAACAAAATTTAAAAAAATTCAATGAAAAGCCAGCTATTTTTTAAATTACTGTAAGTCTGATAAAAAAAATTAAAAAAAAACCTTTTTTTTTGAAATTACAGAAATTTCAAATACGTTCTTGAAAACATGTGAAAATATTAAAATCACTAGACCTACTAATTTTTTTCCATTTTAAAACAAATTTTCGTACCTAACCCTTTAACTGCATATATATAACGTTACTACCTTAGCATTACATAAAATGATTTATATTTGAAAGTTAGGTAGCTATGAATTTTTTATTTATCTATTTACTATGCAATATTTTGAAAACAAAAATTCAAAATTGAAGTAGATTTTCTAATTATATTAATACATTTTTGTATGTACGTTGATATTTATACTTCTGTATTTACTTAATTACCGATATAAATGATAAATAAAAAGAATGGGGAAAATGGGGTAATTTAATTCGTAACTTCCATTGACACGATCAATATATTTTTTTGTAATTTAATCGTTAATTAATCTAATGATTAAAATATAATATAAAGCAAAAAAGCGGCATATGTCAGGTCGCCACTCCCTACAATGCCGTATTTAAACTTTATAGAATCGGCAAGTACACAGAAACCTTCTAGGTACTAAAGATACTTAATAAATGGGGATACATGCTGTAGTAGTCGTTATATTCTAACGTCGCCAGAAAAAGGCCGTTTTTATTCAAACTTTTTCTCTCTTCTCTTTCTCCCTGTCACATGTAAACAGATGTGCCTGCGACCAATTTTCCCTTACCCTCGATGCGTATTCTTGTTTACGATCTCCACCGGGTGGACCGTCACCAGGAGGAAGTCATAAACAAATCAATGTGCACATTAAATTCGACGTGCCAGCTCGAAAAAAATTTTAGAAAAAAATAAGATGACTCCCAGAAATCTTTCTTTCCTTTCAGATAAATATCGCGGCTAGTAGAAAAAAAAATGTGTATCGCACAAGGGTTATTTTTTTTTCCAGTTTGGCTGAGCCTGGCCTCTTGCGCACCTTGCGACACCTAACGGCCTTAAAGTGAAGTATCTTCGATTTTTTTATTCAAATTATCTTGTGCTTTTGCTTGGACTGTTTAACTTGATGTTGTTGATTTGTAATTACTTGTACCTATTCTTCGGGTCCCTCTCCCCCCTGCAGAATCGCGAAAAGCGTGACAGTTTCCCACAAAGCATGCGGAAGCTTCCGGAACCTTCCCACCGAGACTTACGATCAAGTTTCCCCCAAGGGAAGCTTTTGGGAATCTTAAAACTAGGTTTAATAAAGTTTCAGAAAAGTTACATGAGAATATTGCATTGATAGCTTACATTATGCTTAAATGAAGATTACATTGCAAGTTTTAAAATATTGTTAATTAAAACTGTACTGTGGAAGCTTCCGCGAAGCTTTTCTAAAGCGTACGGCAAAGATTCCATCCAATGTTTCAAGAAAGTTCTGCGGAAGGCTCCATTAAGCGTTTCCGAATGCATTACAAAAGCAAACAAAAGAATGAAAGTGAAATTATGACATGAAACCTTTCATGAAGCTTTCCTAAAGCTTACTGCGAAGATTTCATACGATCTTTAAGAAAGTTTCATGCAAGGCTCCTGTAAGCATTTCCAGAAGTTTCGCTAAAGTATGCCCAAGTTGCGAAATTCAAAGTGTGACGTGGAAGCTTTCATGAAGCTTTCTTAACGCATTTTGCAAATATTCCATCAAATGTTTCAAGAAAGTGTCTCGGAAGGCTTCTTTAAGCATTTCAGTAAGCCTCACTAAAGCAAGGAAAAGAATACAAATCAAAGTATGACATGGAAGCTTTTCTGAAGCTTTTCTAAAGTGTACTGCAAAGATTGCATACAATCTGTCAAAAAAGTTTCATGGAAGACTTCTGTAAGCATTTCCGAAATCTTCACTAAAGCAAGCAAAAGATTGCAAATGAAAGTCTGACATGGAGGCTTTCTTGAAGCTATCCGAAAGCGTATTTTGCGGAGGCGGCATAGATCTTTCAAGATAGTTTCATGATAGGCTCCTGTAAGCATTTCCAGAAGTTTCGCTAAAGTATGCCTAAGTTGCGAAATTCAAAGTGTGACGTGGAAGCTTTCATGAAGCTTTCATGAAGCTTTCTTTAAGCACTTTGCGAAGATTCCATCAGCTGTTTCAAAACAGTTTCGCGGAGGCATTTCCGGGGGCCTCACTACAGTAAGCGTAAAAATGAAAATGAAAATATGGCATCGAAGCTTTCCTGAAGTATTTCTAAAGCATACTGCAAAGATGGCATACGATCTGTCAAAAAGTTTCATAGAAGGCTCCTGAAAGCATTTCCTAAATCTTCACTGAAGCAAGAAAAAGAATGAAAATGAAAGTGTTACATGGAAGCTTTCCTAAAGCTTTCCTAAACCGTTTAGCGATAATTGCATAGGGTCTTTCGAGAAAGTTTTATGGAAGTCTTTTGTAAACATTTTCAGAAGCTTCGCTAAAGTCAGTCTAAGGTTGAATTCGAAGTATGCCATGAAAGCATTTTTTTTCCTTTTGTCTTAACAAGTCCTATATTTGTGAATCATATTTGGCTCTTCCCACTGCCCGATATCATAGACAATGGTTTCGGCCAGTGAGGTACCCTATAGTCAGGATGCATCGGGACTACATTGGAATGTAGTCCGCATGCATCTCGACTGGACCTACAGTTTAGATACACAATGCATCCATAGATTGTGTACAGTGAAATCCGAATCACTGGAGCTTCGACGTTATAAGACACTTAAGCCCCGCATAGCACGGAAGGTACCGCAAGCTTCCCACCGAATCTTACAATCAAGTTTCCCAAGAGACTTTCAAAAAGCTTAAATAAAGGTTTAATAAAAATTCAGAAAGGTTACTTTGGAATATTACATTGAAATCTTACGTTAAAGGAAGATAACATTCTAAGTTTCAAAATTTCTGAACTTGAAAGACTGATATAGAAGCTTTTGTAAAGCATCAATGATGCATACAGCGAATATTCCATTGAAAGTTTCAAGAAAATTTCAGGGAAGACTCTTGTAAGCAGTACCGGAAGCTTCACTAAAGTAAACAAAAATGTGAAATTTCAAAGTATGATGTGGAAGCTGTCCTAAAGCTTGTCTAAAGTAGACGGCGAAGATTACATCCAAAATTTCAAGAAAGTGTCGCGGATAGCTCCTGTAAGCGATTACGGAAGATTCAGTAAAGTAAGAAAAGTTAAATTTCAAAGTACATCATTGAAGTTTTCGTGAAGCTTCAATAAAGCGTACAGCGATTATTCCATCCAAAGTTTCAAGAAAGTTTCATGGAATGCTCCTGTAACAGATTCCGGAAGCATCCATAACGTAAGCAGAAGTGGAATTTTAAAGTATGACATGGAAGCTTTCATACAACTTCCCAAAAGCGTACAACCAAGATTTAATTCGATGTTTCAAGAATATTTCGGGGAAGGCTTCTGTAAGTGATTCGACAGCTTTACTAAAGTAAGTAAAAATATGACATTTCAAAGTATGATGTGAAAGCTTTCGTGAAGCTTCCCTAAAGCATACGACGAAGATTACATCCAAAGTTTTAAGGAAGTTTCGTGGAAGGTTCCTGTAAGAAATTCTGGAAGCATCGGTAAAGTAAGAAAAAGTATGACATTTTAAAATATAATGTGGATGCTTTCTTAAAGCTTCCCTAAAGCGTACAGAGAAGATCCATCCAAAGTTTCAAGAAAGTTTCTGGGAAGACTGGAAGCTTCACTAAAGTGCAAGGCTATGACATTTCGAAGTATAACATGGAAAGTTTCATGAAGCTTTGGAAAGCATAGGGCGAATAATCCAGCCGAAGTTTCAGAGAAGTTTCGAGGAAGGGCTCCTGAAAGCAATTCTGGAAGCTTCAGTAAAGTGAGCCAAATTATGACATTTCAAAGTGTCACATGAAAGCTTACATGAAGCTTCCTTAATCTCGACTGCTGAGATTCCATCCCATGTATCAAAAAAGTTTTGCAGAATGCTCCTGTACGCAATTCTACATGCTTTACTGTAGTAAACAAAAGTATGACATTTTAAATCAAGAAAATCAGGCTTCCGTTAATTTTCTCTAAAGCGTGCGGTGAAGATTCCGTGCAAAGTTTTAAGAAAGTTTCGCGGAACCCCTCTGTAAGCAATTGCAGACTTGACTAAAATAAACAAAAATATGACAGTTCAAAGTATGAAATGAAAGCTTTCATAAAGCGTACAGCGAAGTACCCATCTTATGTATCAAGAAAGTTTCACAGAAAGCTCCTGTAAGAAATTCCGAAAGAAAATGTCTTAATTTGGATCGTTATGAACAAACTTACCAGATGTTCTCCTACAGATTACTTTAACATTCTACGTATAATTGATAAATTTCAATCGCTCTTATATAAAACATAAGTTCAATATTCATGTACAACCTAAACTCTTCTATACTCTGAATACGTTAAAATACAATAAAACAAAAATACACAACTTATACCCTGGAGGGAGGTTATGATTATATGGAGCATTGGATATAATCATCACAACGATGTAGTTGGGTAAGTGGTTTAGACGGATGCTCAGTAACTTTAGGTGCTCGGGTAAAACTTATATGAGACAATGAAAATTGATATTTCAGTTATTTGAGTTTAGACAGTAATAATAACAAACAATTACCAATCAAATAAAGATTTGTCAATTAAGAATCGTCAACATTTGCGATTTTTTTAATAATCGTAAATTTTGTTTTAAGTTTAATCTTTTTTAAAATTGATTTACTAATTCTCGATAAAAAATATTAGATAATTTATTAATCGTTTGTTAATACGACCATATCAACTATTTCTTGATGAATTGAACATGCACATGAATTGAGTTTGAATTAACAAATTATAAATTATCATGTTGTGTTATTCTTATTCTATATGCTTTAGTAATGTAAACAAAAGTATGACATTTGAAAGTAAGACGTAGAGGCATTCGTAAATATTCCCGAAAACGTATGGCGAAGATTCCATCCGATGTTTCAAGAAAGCTTTACGAATGGCTCCTGTAAGTGATTCCGGAAGCTTCGGTAAAGTAAGCAAAACTAACATTTCAAAGTATGACATGGTAGATTTCGTAAATCTTCCCTAAAATGTATGGCGAAAATTTTATCTAATATTTCAAGAATGTGTCGCAGAAGGCTACTATAAGCAAATCTGTATGCTTTCCTGAAGCATACAAAAGAACGACATTTTAAAGTAAGACCTGGAGGTTTTCGTAAAGCTTCCCCAAAGCGTACGATGAAGATTCCATTCGATTTTTCAAGTTATTTTATGATGTAAGATAAGGAAGTTTTCGTAAACCAGTCCTAAAACGTGCGGCAAATATTCCATCCGATGTACCAAGAAAGTTTCGGGTATGTCTTCTGTAAGCAATTCCAAAAGCTTCTCAAAAGTAAGAAAAAGTATGATATTTTAAGGTAAGAAACAGAAGCTTCCATGAAGCTTTCCTAAATCTTATTGTGAAGATTCCATCCCATGTATTATGAAAGTTTCCTAGAAGGCTCCTGTGTGCGATGATCCGTACAGGATTAACCTTGTCCGCGGTGTATTTCTCCATGAACGCAGCTGCAGCCTCTTAAGGGGTTACGACAGTGTTAAAACCTGAAAAAAACGAAAAAATGTTAGTGTTGTAAAAAATTAATAGATATATAGGTGCTCTAAAAACTATATTTTTGCTTTCAAATACAAGTATTATACATCACTTTTATGCATAAATAATATGCAAAAAGTGACTGTAACATTTAAAAACAATTAAAGGAATTGCTTACCAAAAATCATGATTTTCATCACTTTTGTTTGCTTGCCGCATGGTTCTGATGGAACCGTACCATCAATTCTAATGAATCAAAGTGCCAAATCTTCCTTATGAGTCTGGTCTCAGACTAAGTGGAACAGGTTCCTGAAAAACACAAAATTAATATAATTAATTAAACATATATTGACAATATTAATAATTATAGTGAATGTTACACATGTAATCATAAGTAACATTCACTTTGAACTTATTTTTGGCAATTCTGCTCCACTCAGTTTGTGACCGTACTCATTAGGAAGGTTTTCCACTTTGGTTCATCCGGATTGATGTTACGGTTCCTTCAGAAAGCTGCGGCAAGTACATGAAAACCATGAAAAAACTAAATTTGAGTAAAAGGCATTTAAAGTTTATAATGTAAATCATACAAATGAACTCAGCTATACTTACAGAAACTATGTGGCATACCTTGATTTGCTTTTGGTACTCAAATATACATACAATAAAGTATATTTGGTGGTATGCGCATATCATGCTGTGTGATAATAGCATTTAGAAGCTGGAAATAAAATAAAAATTATCGTTAGCTATTCATAATCAAGTTATGTTTATGGATTACAATTACATGCAATACTTACCATTATTAAATACACTTCAAGTTGTTAAAAAGTATGCAAAATAGTACTCCAGACAGTCAATATAAACTCCCATCTTGCTGGATTGCACCCGTATAACTAAAAGCAAAAAATAAACCAACAAAGAAAAAGGTCATTATGAATACAATTATTACTAATTAGTTTCCAATACTTATCTGAAAAATTTTTGTATTCTGCAGAAGCCCTTGCACTTTTATAACACCACTGAGGTTATAAGCATTGTTACAGCAGCTAGCAGACTAACTGCACTGATCTAGTGTCTTGGATGAAAAACAGCTGTTTGGCTGCTTTCTGCTGCTTTACAGTAAATTCTACTATACCGATCAAACAGTAATCTTCATTCTCGACCGGACGCTGTGAGGTATAACCTATTCGAGTGGCAAATTCAAATTTGTTGAATGCCTTTACTTTAACACATTGAGTTTATTAACATAAAATCACACATAGAAAAATTAATTTTACGGATTTTATTTATTTTACGGAAATAAATTCATAACTCATGAGAAAAAAACGGTTTGTAAAACGGTTTTTAAGTCGTATTTTCAGTAAGATTTCTCATGAAATTACTCTGTAAAAAGTGTGGTAGAACAATCCTTTTCACAAGTTTGGCCTAATTAAAATATTTCAAAATAACGATTTTTCAAAAATTTACTTGAAATAGATTTATCAGTTTTTTGTTGATATCTTCGAGGCAAATTTTTTTTAGCAAAAAACGGCTTTCAGGACCATATTCTACGGACTATTAACTATGAAAAAAGTGAATAAAAAAATTTAATATTTTCAAAATTTTAACACTGTCATAACCCCTTAATTGCTGCCGAAACATTATCCCGAAAAATTCTATAGAAATGCTACTACTATATTCATGCACGCGTACACTCATACACATACACATATATATATATATATTATAACGTTGGTTTCCGCTCCACGCTAGCTGGGAATGCGTGGAGACTTACCTTCAAGTGCCAGAGTCTTGCGACTCCTTTAACGAACTCGAGGATAGGGCGGATTTGCCGGCTAGCTAGCTCAGCCCCGCGAACGCGGTCAGGAGAGAGGGTGGTTCGGATAGTAATACCGCATGGTTATTAACAAAAGCAAATGATCATTTATTCAATTAAAACTCCTTACATCACAGATAACCAGAGACAACCCGGGCTAAACAACCACCGCAAGATAAAAGAATACGCGAGGTATTCGGCCTCTTCGGGCGACGCTATGCAATTAAAAGAATACGCGAAGATATTCGTCCGCAACTTGGCACGCATCGCCAAGGGGATAAACTCCGCGACCTATAACTCAATTACCGCTGGGACGCTACAATAAACAAAATGCCAGATAACCACGTAGATATCCGACTCTCGCGCGTCTCAAGGTCTCACACAAACGATGCCCGCTTGGCTACACATTCGCTCTTTGTCCGCCGACTCTTCGTTCACGCTTTAATCCTATAGCCGTGATTGCCCACACTTAGTGCAAATCGCAGCCGTCTAAACTACTTGTGGCCGAGAGCGTGTCTGCGTAACCACGACCTATGACACCTCCCGCGCCTTATCCTATCACGAGTCAAACGAGGCCCCCCTTGTCCTCGCCGACTAATTTCCGCGAAGCGCTCTTATACCGCACACGACAATAACAGATATCCCCGAGTTACGCGTCGCACAGATAACCTTCGTGCGCGCAGGCAACGCCGAGGGAATCTCACGACCGAGGTACCCGAGGTAGACCGCTTCGTATGCACTGCGAGGTAGAGGCAACCTTCGCCCGAGGTACGTGATACGCGAGGTACTCTTTGTGCGCGACGGACGACGAGATAACCGTACGTCGAAGGCAACCACACGACAGGCAACCCGGGGTAGACAACTCACACGCACTGAATCGCACTAATTACTCGCTCGCTTAACTAAGAGGAGACATCCACTATCCAGATAGCCGCGCTCGCTGATATTCGCGCGCACACGGGACAAAGGAACTTCGCGTACACGAGTTCGCGCGTGGAACTGCGCACCAACCCGTGAGGTAGACTTAATACTAAGAGCGACTCACTGACCTTGTCCTTATATCCGAGTGACCAAAGCCTCTGGATCCTCAGCAAGATAGCCATGATTCTACCGCGGTTTTAAGTGAAACACTTTTCGAAACAATAGAGATAGCCCTAGAGAGTTGGTGAGCTGCGTCCAAGCTGGAACGACCGGGGCAGGGGAGTGCCGGCTCGCACGCTCGTCGCGTGCCTCGCACTCTCGCTCTCCCGAGAGGCCGAGCGGCTCACGCTCCCATTGGTCGGTTCGTATGGGGCCAACGAGCCGCGCTCCCGCGCCGCAACAGGCTCGCTCGCCTCGCGCCTCGTCGATCGCGGCGCATGCGCGCTCGACTGTACAAAGATAGCTAATGCTGGAGAGATAACCGCGAGATTCGAATGCTCGATACATTTAGACAGCCAGTCATTCATACAGATAATTCACGCAACGCTTAAGTTATGCGCGAATTACGAAGTACAATGTAACTCTCAGCGACTCCTTCTGTCTGGGCCCTTGATTCGGGAGTACGCCTGTTACAACTGCGATCCTATTATATTATTTGGGCTAGGGAGCCCATCGGTTCCAGGCGCTTTTGGAACCTTTTCTTTTTCTGTATTCATCATTGCAATTCATTTAAGCGGGTGTGTGCGTGTGTAAATGGCAGGCAGACCCTTCCTTCCCGGCTCCGATACCACCCCGGTCCCTCCCACTGAAGAACCCCCTCCCCCCTCCAGTGGCCTCGGCGGGGCCCCACGTCCAGCCTGCCATGGCCTTACCCGGTCAACAGCCGGCAGCCGCAGGCCTAAAAGAATTTTTCGCCGACTGATGGGGCGGCCAGGCCGGTTGGTTAAGCCAGCCTGGGCCTCTGAATTATCTGACATCCCAGGAGTGCCATTAACCCAGTTTCCCGCTGTACCCTCCGGTGAGGTAGAGGAGATTGCTGGAGAGGCCCAGAACGAGATCGCGGCTCCGTGGAATCCGAGTGATCCTGCAATGTAGTGGCTTGTTTGTGTGTGTCCGTGTCGTTGTGCTGAATAGTGTACCCTAGCCGAGCCCTACAGCATACAGCAGCCCCGGGGCTACCCTATGTCTGAGAGGGCTTTGTGCACACGCAGAGGTTTCACCCTGCAGCCTCTGGCGTCGTTCGCGGCCACCTGGATCCCGGTGGCCAACCAGTTCCCTCAGCACGACAGCCACACCTTGGGATTAGGGGTTGGATCAAATCCTCCCGAACGCGATGGGGGTTGTTGTTAGCCTCTGATGAACCCGCATGGCCGTCCTCGAGAACCCCGAGTCCCAGACCCTGTCCCAGGAAGAGGCCCGGCCGGAAGAGCCCTTTTTACGGGGATCCTAAAACAGGGAAGCTACTCTAAACTCGAGAGGCGGCACCCCGCATCAGTCCGGTTTCGCCTCCATGCCTGGGTGAACCCTACCCCAGTCCGGGGGGCGGTCGGCCGCTGTCTCCGTCCCCGGGGGGCACGCCCCCCCCCTCCCCCCGCCCCGCGGCCTGGTTCAGGACACCACACTCCCGACACCGAGGCCAGGCCGGCCGCTTGGATCCGCCAGACGAGTCCACACACTGGCCCCTTAGAGCACGCGTCAAAGTGACAACCCCTAGTGGGGGTTGAAATGAATAACAATTTTCGATTTTATAATTAGCATTGTTACAAAGCTTTTTTGAAAAAGCAAAATATCAATTTCGCAAAATTAAATTAGAAAGTACACAGCCGATGCTGGAATTTTAATTATATTTACGTGGCCATATTTAATTTTTTGTGCCAAATTATTTAATCTGACCTTAGAATCGAAAAGCGCAAGTCTTTTGACATAACAATATATTGCTTTTACAATATTTAGTTAATTCAGGTATTTTCCAATTTTTTTATCTATTACCAATTAAAAAGTGTTTTTTACACTTATGGATAGATATTGAAATTATCTTTCATTTGAGTGGTAAAAGTATGTGATTAACAACATTTTTTTAGTACTTTTTTACGTTGGAAAAAATGATCAGTTTCCGTTCGTCCTGATGTTATTGTTTATGAAAAAAAAAATAATTAATGATATTTTTGGAGATTTTAGGTCGGTAATTCTGTTGGGCACTGGTCCAGGATTCTTTTACCGAATGTCATCTTGAGATGGGGTCCAGATAAAAGGAATGCTGCGAGGGATGCATGTATATATATACATATATATGTAGTATATTTGGAGATTTCGGGTGAGGACTTGTGGTGGGGAATGATCCAGGATTTTTTTACAGAATATCATCATGAGATGGCGTCCAGATAAAAGGGATGCTGTGAGATATAACATATATGACATATATGTATACACATATATACATATAGTTTTTATGTGAAATGGAGTAGTGCGTGGGATCACACATGTATTGCCTATGCATAAGTATGTCTATGTACAGTATGTTTTATCTATGGGGTATTATGGGGTTTTTATGGGATTTTTATGGGATTTTTATGGGGGTCACGATTTTTTATCAGATTTTGGATTTTAATAGCACCAAAATAATGTGTATGTGTTTTTATGTGTAGTCTATGGGGTTTATGCAGCTTTACGGTGTTATTCGTATCTTTCGTGCAACGAATCTTCATACGATGACGAGTACGTTTATATAAAACATTTTTTTATCCATGGGGATTTTCTGGGGGTCGGATTTATTTTGATAGTTTGCAATATTTTCATAATATGCATAAAGTGTCATGGTATGTATATGAAAAAAAATCCAGATAAAAGGAATACCCCTTATCAAAATAATGTGCAGATATTTATGCAGAGATTTCTGCAGAACTCTCTGTAGAGCTCTGCAGAGCAATCTGCAGGGTTCCCTACAGATGGTCCAAATTCTCTGCAGAGGAACAATGTCAATGCTTCGGAAGTAATTTCTGTAGAATTTTCTGCAGAGATTACTACACAGATTACTGCAGAAATTTCTGCATTGTAATTACTTCTGCAGAGAATTTGGACCTCCTACAGAGAACCCTGCATATAGCTCTGCAGAGCCCTGCAGAGAATTCTGCAGAGATCTCTGCATAAATATCTGCACATTATTTTGATAAGGGACTGTGAGAGATCTATAAGTATACGCGCATCTGTTTGTATAACGTATGTATAATTCTTGCTGATAACTTACAGTATTTTGGTAGTTCAAAATAAATTCGCTTGCTTTTATATATTTTAATTATAATAAAGTGTTGAATAACAATCTTAAAGAATAAATCCAAGTCCAAAATAAATCTTATACACTTATTCTGCCTCGACCGGTGCCGCATTACCATCTTATGGCACCGGTGAATCCGTTCTGTGTTAATAAAATTCTCGAGTCCTAGGCCGTAAGTTATTGTTAAATTTTGTAATAGTTCTTTTGTAAACTTTGGTTTAATTTTCTAAATTTAAATTTATAGCGCCATATGCGATTTATCCTTTTTCTGGTCCGTTTCTAATAATGTAGAACTCGAAAGTTGTTTTGCAAATTAGGTAATTATTTCAAGCTTTCTAATTTCAATTTCACTTATTATAATTGTAATAAAACCTTGTAAATAAACGATTATACAGCCACTGAAGAGGGGATAAAAATATCCCGAAACGTTTGGCATTTTAAATTAACAACTTGGCTCGAAGAGACGCATCAATTTTTATTCCACACTATTCCATCATCGAGCGATAGAGTCATTATTAAATAAATCTTATACAATTAATATCAGAGTTTATACCAAATATGGTCAATTATATATTATAAATAATATAATTGCAAATACATATAGACTAATCCAATCGTACGTTGATAAAGGAGATACAAATTTAATTAATTATTATATTATTATTAATTATTATTTAATTAATTTAATTTAATTAATTATTATTATAAAATGATGTACGAAATATAAAAACCAATTTTATCAATTATGCAAGCTGTTTTATAATAATTTTAATCATTACAAAAATAGAAAAATTAAAAATAAAAAGAATTTAAGGTTAGTGAAATGCTTCGATATAGCAATAAAACTAAATTTTTTTCATGTATGAACAGATATAAAGAAATAAATATAGATATAGATAAATTTGTATATGTATGTTTTGTGTCTTTGCGTGTGCATCCCAAATTATTATTTTACTACTTTTATTGCAGTTTTTAAATAAATTGCTCTCTGCATTTAACAGGGTTGAGACTGTCATATTTATTATTTGTAATATGCCCGCAATACAATTTATTTAAAATTTACAAGGATAATGTAATTATATTTTGGCGATTACTCAACCAATTGGATTGTATTATTACAGGAATGATTTTAAAATTGATGTTTGCATATATATTATTGTCATTTCTAGTTTACTCTTTTCATTTTTCGTGTATGCAATTGTAGCAATAATGTAATGATTTTAAAAGAAACAATGAATAGAATGAAATACGTATAGAAATTTAGAAAAAAATAAAATTGTAATTATAGTTTTGGCGATTACTCAACCAATTGGTTTGTGTTATTACAGAAATGTTTCTGAAAATTGATATTTGCACATATATTATTGACATTTCTAGTTTTACTTTTTTCATTTTTCGAGTATGAAACTGCAGTAATAATGTTATGTTTTTAAAATAAACAATGAATAGAATTTAATAGGTATAAGAATATAAAAAAATAAAAATGTAATTATACTTTTGGGGATTACTCAACCGATTGGATTGTGTTGTTATAGAAATATTTCCGAAAATACGATATTTCTTGTATACATCTTATTGTCATTTTCTATTTTTCGTTTTTTATTTTGTTTATTTAACATGGAGTTGCTATTTTTGTACATAGCAGCATCTTCACCTATAAAAATTTTGAGATTTTCTTTTGATGTAGTTCTTGATAAAGCTACATATAATTGTCCGTGGCTAAATACTGGTGAAGATAAATATAAATCTACTTTATGAAATGACTGACCTTGAGATTTATTTATAGTCATGGCGAAACTTAATCGTATGGGAAATTGTCTTCTTACCATGTTAAAAGGTATTTCTTCCCATGATGTAAATAAATCTATACCTGGTATTAATACTATTTTACCAGCATGTTTATTGCTTATAATTTCTCCAATAAGTATACATTTTTTTATGTCCCTAATTATAATTCTTGTTCCGTTACAAAGGCCGCCATTAATATCTAAACTTCTTAAACAAGAAACAATTACTCCTTTTTTTTAAATTAATTTATGTGGAGGTAGACCATTGGGTGTTAGTGTATTTAAAAATTCTGTTTTTACGGATTTTAATATGCTTTCATTATCTTGACATACAATTTTATCGTCACTATAAAAAATATAAGTTTCTCCATGAATTCGTTCAATAATTTCCTCATTAAATTTTGATACTTCAGAATTTAAGGGTGCTAATATTACTTTGTGTTGTAGTGTTCCATCATTATGATTAATTTTTTCTCCAAATATTTCTGATATTAAATCATTATTACAAATTAATTCCTCCGGTATTTCCCTTATATTATTATTTAACTCAAACTTTGTTGCATTTTTCTGTTCACCTACATCAAGAAGCCAACTCTTAAATTTATTGTCCGAATTTTGTAATCGTAAGTTTTCTTTTGATGAAACCTTTAATATTTAAGGGTAATTTAAATGTATTGTGTACAGTTCTTCCATTAATTAATAAATTAGCAGCAATTCCAGTCCATGCTGTAGTTAAGAAAGGTATATTGTTTGAAATAAGATATCTAATTATAACATTGTGTATTAACTTTATCCACTACTACCAGGTCCATCAATAAAAAATAATTTATTCATTGCAGCGTGAACATTAGTTAAGGTATTTATAATTAAATCGTATAATTTTCTTTGATCAATAGTTAAGGAATTTACTAAATTTTCGAAATTATCTTGTTTATTATATTCTAGATATTCATAGTCTTCTTTCATACAATTAATATCGACATTGCTTGATATATTAAAAGTTTTTAAATTCATTCCTTGTGATATGAAAATTTTCTCAATGTTATTTAGAGCTTTTATTTCTGCTAGATTAACTGGTGATTTTGGATTCATAAAATGCAGTTTATATTTATTGTACAATTCAGATGCATTAATAGGTTTTTGAAATATTAAAATATATGCAAATAAATCACACATAGCTTTAGGAAATTTAAATATTGACGCTTCTTCTAACCAGTTGTCCCATTCTTTATCATTACTAATTATGTCTCTCATTAAGCAAGCATCTTCATATTTATCACAGATTATGTTATCAACTGTTCGTATGTCTGTAAAGGATTTTGCTCCGCGAACATGTAGTAGTAATAAACGTAAAAAAATGTTTCTCTTTTTTTAGAATTTACAAAATACATTCGAGATATTAATGATTTTGGAAAGTTTTGTCTTTTGTTCCATTTTTTAAATTTTGAATTAAAAACATAATGGTACGCAATTTCATTGTATAAAAATTGTCTGGCATTTTCATCTTCTATATTTAATTTAAACCACATGCTGTTAATGTAGTTTCAATATTTTTATTAATCATTTCGTGTTCTTGTCCTTATATAAAATAAACATAATTTTCATATTCATCATGAATATGTAATCCATAAATTATATACGATTGTTTGTATAATTCTAATTCAAAAATGTGATATATAGCTTCTAGTGCACTAACATATTATGTTGATAAATATTGTGTTATTTCATCAAAACTATATGTATTTGCTTGCTCATCATTATTTTCAGCATTTATATTACTTGGATCATTTTGATTATATAGTTTGATCATTTTGTTCATATAGCTCATTAGTTGATTAAATATACTGTAACGTGGAATTTACTTGCCCGCACGAGAATTCTCGCTAGTGTCCAAAGTATTTCTTTTGCGCGGCTTACTTCTTTTACTCCGGCTCGTGATGTTCCTGCAATGGTGAAAAGCGGGATAGTGGTGGGAATTAGGGTTAAACAAATATAAAACGCCGATAGTTAAGATTAATAAAACACAGATATATTATCGTATTATGTACACGATCAATTATCCAACAACAGGTTGAATTTAAGTAAAGACATGGGCACGCGGTCGTATAACTAACTCCAGGATTGACTGATGATAGCTAGGGAAGGGCCGCGAAAATTCCTCTACGAGTGATTCTACTTCAAATTGAATATCAGAAGGGAAAACCGGCAATCCGCTGAAATGCGCGAAACTGACCACCACATTCCGCAACACATGTTTCTCCGCCTCAGAAACTATTCCTCCCACAACCAAATGTCAAGAATAATACACCATAATCCTCACCAAATTTTTTCTACAATGATCCAAAAATCCTCCAATTATCCTTACTTGTCCAAACGTAAAATTCCTCCAAAAGAAATAATGAAAGCGAGTGACTCTCCTCCAACTTCTCCAAAAATCAACAACTAAACAAAAATGGCGACACGGGGGGAAAAGAGCTAATGACTGCTGAAAACAACTAACTGCTTGGAACACCAGGAACAGAATGGCCGAGGCCGACGCTTCGCTTGAGTAAGGATGCCGCGTTTTCCCACCCGGCCTCCTTCTTCACGGAAACGCGGTCTCGGCCTCCAAAATTACACAATTGGTCCTTTTTCCTAGAAGAATCAAAAATCCTCTATCATCATCTATATCATACTAGAATAAACATCTCTAGAATCACCGAAGATCCCTAGCCCTATACGTCTTTATAACGTCCGCGAGTCAACATAAAGTCAACTCTACCGCGACACGCCTCAATCATGCGTTCACAAACTCTCTGAGCGCTCCAAATGCCATCAACTTCACGCCACTGTATCCCTCTCTTTCTCACTCAAACGCACGCTTTCTCTCTCTCTCTCTCTCTCTCTCTCTCTCTCGCACACGCTCGACTCCCACTCTCGCAATACCTTCTCTCTCCCGCGCGCGCCGACTCTCTCTCTCTCTCTCCCTCACTCTCTATTGCGCGCGCCAACTGCCTCTCTTTTTCACACACACACGCTCTCATGCATGTGACCGCGTGCGCTCGCCACTACTTCGCTTCCTACCGTACCCCCTCTCGAGCGCCGGCGCGCTGCGCAGGTGTGATTCGAGACATCACATCCTTCGCTCCGCACGCGGTCGGTCAGTGGCAACTCCTCCGAGCGCCACCGAGGGCTGGCTTCGCTTCAGGAGCTGTCAACTCACTGAGAGTGAGTCAGCTGGCCGTGCAATAATGTTCCCGATGCAGCAATAATTATTGCTATGTCGCAATACTTTATTTAAACTTTGAGTATAACTAAATTGGTATAACCGAATTGAATGTTAAATATGTTTTTATATCCTCTGATATTAATTTTATAATATTTACTTTTAAAATTTAAACTAATAATAAACTTTTTATACTTTAGAATAAAATTTATTGGTACTTAATTTATTATGCAACACCTTATCTGAACTAAAATTTGTAGAAGCGAGCAAAGCGAGCTCATTGGCTAGTATTTAGTTAATTTAACATCTTAGAGATAAAGAAGTAGACATATTCTGGAAGGAAATTTAATGATCATTCAGAATGTGTGATTAGATTTTGTACATCTATAGTATACATGGACAAAAATGTAGTTTTTTCAAAAAAATATCAAATTCAGATAAACTGTAAATTAAAACACGGTAAATAGTAGCCAATGGTCTCCAAATTTGAGTAAGATTTAAGTTGTGACTCGATCTGACTGCACACAAAATTTCAGTTTATTCAATAGATTCGTTCCAGAGATATGATAATATTTATAATTTCGTGTAAATTCTAAAATAAATGCGGTGAATAGTAGCCGATTTTCTCCAAATTCTTATAGGATTTAAGTTGGAACTCAGTTATTCTGCACACAAAATTTGAGTTTATTCTATCGATTCGTTCCAGAGATATGGTCTGAACAAATTTTGCGCACGTTCATACGTTCGTACATACATACATACATACATACATACATAATTTAAAAACATATTTTTGTCACTAAAAACACGTAAACTGTGGAAAATCATCGAAATTTTCAATTTAAAATTTGCTCCGTTTTTATATTGACGAAATTATCAACTATACCTGTAAGATGAGGCTACAGTTTGCTGATACTGGGAAAAAAAGGCACCGAGTATATGTTGAGTGAGACCAGGAGCTATTTGTGGCCTGGGACCGCTTGAACGATGGCAGGTGAAATATTGTTACAGTCCTCGATGAAGTTTCTCACTTCGATGAGGAACTTGATTGTAAAGCCATTATCTTACCTAACTAAAATGATTAATCACTTATTTTCGGCATTTGAAGGCAGTTACCGCGATATCGAGACGAACGCCCAATAACGAGACAACTTGTACAATAAACGTTGTAGTAGCGACCACGGTTGTGCACGGAAAATTATTACAAAAACGTTAATTTACCCGTTACAAAGTATATCTAATTTTTTTGAGTGAAATTAAAAGGAACATGTCAAAAATTAGATAAACTTTT
The DNA here is from genome assembly GCA_018906965.1 of Philotrypesis tridentata. Lineage (NCBI taxonomy): Eukaryota > Metazoa > Arthropoda > Insecta > Hymenoptera > Pteromalidae > Philotrypesis > Philotrypesis tridentata. The sequence continues at coordinate 19,539 of JACCIB010000926.1, read as the reverse complement.
TTGCAAAAAATAAGAAAAGAATTAAAAAAGCAGCTTTGATTCAGTTTTAGTACACATTTTAAGCAGTAAAATGAACTACGAAAAGTTTTATTTCGTTCATTCAGACGCTCAGAATCGAGCACGCCGCAGAATAACTTCAGTAAAAAAGTATGTCATAATTGTAATACATTTATAAGATATATTCCATGACAAAGAAAACTTATTTTCAACCATTAATCCGAGCTCAAGCACGCAGTGCAGTAAATAAATTATCTACTGCACACAGTGCAGTAACTAAATGTATAATATTTCAATAATTTTTACAGTGTACAAGTCATAATTGAATAATTTATCATTATTGCCCCCGTCACCCCTCATTATTGCCTTAGGTAATGGCGACGATAGTAAAGCCACTGCACAAGGCATTGCTATGTGCCCAGAATCGTCTACCCTCACAGCATATGAGACGATTCTTGTTTCATGCGAGTGAAATTTTAACTATTTATTTATAATTTACTTGTATATTGAATTTTCAAATAGTTTGAAGTGTTTTCATATTTATTATTTTGTTATTCAGGTGTAAGTTTCATGTGTGAGTGTGTGTGTTTGTGTGTGGTTTGTGCGTGTGCGTGTGCGTGTATGTGTGTCTATGTATGTGTGTGTGTGTTAGAATTAAATTATTACAAATAAAAAATTATTGTTAATACAATCAAATTGTTGTTTCATAAATATTACTGTAAAGTAAATAAATTTATTCCAAAAGTTGATATACGTAAAGTATATTAATGATATCTCAACTTTATCAGTTCCTGGATAAATTAATTTTTTTAAATGTACTAGTCTGAGTAAGCAGCAATAATATGTGCCGCAAGGGAAGTTGATCGGAGTTACAGCGATGTACTGCTGAAATGCTCGATCGTTTCCTTTACATAGCTTCTGAATGAGCTTGTTACACGTACAAATGCTGTACAAATTTTAAAAATATAAAATTTACTTTTACTTAAGGTTTCTTTCGATATAGCACGTATACGATATTTTACAGTAGAGAGCACGCAGAAAAGCTTAAGGGATTCCCTTACTAAGCTTCCGCAAAGTGTTATAACAGTAAAAAGAAAACGGGAACAAAGTTGAGCAGTCAAGATTACGTACAAAAGCTTCATATTTTCTCTTGCTCAATTTTTCTTAAGTTTTTTTCATATACTGTATCTATTCACTGAGTCTAACTTTATACAAGTACACAAAATACAGTGAAGCTCTGCCTTCTTTATTCTACTGTTTTATTAGCATGCAAAAGGTATCTTTGAAAAGAGGCGTTTTAAGTATAGAGCAGGATAGAAAATTAGTAAAAGCCTTATGGGTATTGCAAAAATTGTCTTTTGAAAAGAAACATGTACCACATAATAGTACAGAAGATGAAGAAATCAGATAGTTATTATCGAATATCTTTTCTTAAAAGCTTTTCAAGGCGTTTTTTAAAAACACTAACGATTAAGTACTAGATCGTTTTTTGAGTTAAACGCGTATCAGTCTATCTGGGATAATACCAAGTCTCAGAGTAAGAAAAAGTTAATAAACTCAATTATTTTGGTTTCTTATGTTTGCTTTAGTTGATTCTTACAGTACTGCAAATAAAAATGATTTGTCTACCTATTCAAAAAATGTTTAAAAAAAGCGGATGGTCTATATACAAGTACATAAAAGACTAAAAAATACTGATCGCAGCTACTATAAGTTTCTAAAAGAGTTACCCACATAGCATGGAAGGTTCCTGGAAGTTTTTTGGAAGCTTCCATGTAAGTTTGGAAGCTTCCAGGAAAGTTCTGCTGGAAACTTCCTGGAACTATGTAATGTCCGCCCATAGTCCTGTCAAAAAGCTTCCGGCGAAGCTTACAGGAAAGTATCTCGTAAACTTTCTTAAATATTCCATGGAAGATAAAAAAAACATTACAGGAATCTTTCTGGATGATCTTGAAATTCTTACAGTCAGCTTGAAGAAAGTATTACGTAAGTTACAAGAAGCTTTATTGCAACCTTTCAGGAAGGTTCTGCTGGAAACTTCCTGGAACTATGTAATTTCCACCCATAGACCTGTTAAGAAGTTTCCGGTGAATCTTACATGAAAGTTTGTTATAATCTTCCATAAATATTCCATAGATGATATGTGAAAACATTACAGGAATCTTCTTCGTAGCTTGCTAAAGTTTTGGAATATGTGCGTAACTCTTATCGTATAAGCTGGCAAGAAGCATCACGTAAGGTTACAAAAAGCTTTCATAAAACCTTTAAGGAAGGTTCCACTGGAAACTTCCTGGAAATATTTTGTGTCCGCCCATACACCTGTCAAGAAGCTTCCGGTGAAGCTTACAGCAAAGTTTCTTACAAACTTCTTTAAATATTCCGTGCAAGATAGTAAAGAAATTACATGAATCTTCCTCAAAGCTTACTAAAGCTTCCAAATGTGTATGAAAATTTTATTTTAAGCTCGCAGGAAAGTATTACGTAACGTCAGCAGAAGCTTTCATGGAACTTTTCAGGAAGGATCCATTGAAAACTTCCTGGAAATATTTAATGCTCATGCATAGGCCTGCCAGGAAGCTTCCAATGAAACTTACAGAAAAGTTTCTTGAAATCTTTTTTAAATATTACATGGAAGACAGTAAAAAATAATATAGGAATCTTCTTGTAAGCTTATTACAACTACCAAATGTATGGTAAAAATCTTGAAATTCTTACCGTAAGCTCAGAGGAAATATCAAGTAAGGTTACTGGATGCTTTCATGGAACCTTTCGGGAAGGTTCTGCTGGAAACGAAACATTGCCGGATATGTTTCTACAAGATTTCATGAAAGATTCAAACCAGATTAATGCAAATTCAAAGAAAGCTTGCTGTTACATTGACCATATTTCCGAAAAACCACGAAGTTTCTTTTAAAGCTTACTGGAAACTTTTCTGCAAGTTTCTAAAAAACTTCTATAAAATAATCCGAATAATTTATGTAAAGATTTTTGTAATATTCCACAAACCTTCGGTAAAGCTTTCATGAAACTTTCAATGATGTTTCATGAACGATTGCAGAAAGCTTACAATGATAAGTTAATCTTTTACACTAAAATTAACATTTACATTAACATTTTTTATTTTATGAAATAAACATACTCGCACTACCTGATCATATAATTAAACGCATTATCGCTATAAACGCATATTTCGCCGCACGCCATTTACAATCGATTGGAAGACAGTATATTGAGCGGTCTACTAATCGCCATCGATTCTTACCACTCACAGGCATGAAAAAACTGGTCGCCACCTAGCGGTCAAATCAGTAAAAGATGGTAAGCATTCTGTAAGCGTTCTGTAAGTTTTGAAAAAGATTGAATCAGCAATCTTTCAGGAATCAATCCTGTAAGATTTCCCTAAATCTTTTAAGTGGTCTTATAGGAAGCTTTTCGTAAAGTTTTACATATAGCTTCTGGTAAGCTTACACCTATTAATTAAAATCAAGTCATTTTCTAACTTACATTGTAATCTTCCAGTAACCTAATGGACAATTATTCTGAAAGATATCACTGAATTTCACTGAAAAGCGCAGTGAAAGTTTCAGTAAGATTTTTTTGAATCGTAAAACTCGATTCCTTTTTAGTCTGTTTATAAATTTGGAGTATGAATCAATTGCTTTTCGGAAGCAACTTCTTATTTATTTTGTGAAGCTTCCGAAATTGGTTTCAGCAGTCATTCTATTAAGATTCTCGAAAAATCGGCTTGAATTTTTCAAGTAATATCTAGAATAGGTTCTGGTAAACTTGTAAGTAACATTTTCAATTTTACGACGTAATCATTTCGTAATTTTTTAGAAGATTTCATGAAATATTCAAAAGTAAGCTGTGCATAAAGTTACTGAGAATTCGTCTAAGCCACTTACCCAAGCACATCATTTTGATGATAATATCGAATGTTCCATATTACCATCACCCCCTTCCAGGGCATAACTCGTTTATTTATATTTTATTGGATTTAAACGTATTCAGAGTATATGAGGGTTTAGGTTATATAAGATTATTGAACTTATGTTTTATATAAGAGCGATTCCATTTTATCAATTACACATATAGTATTAAAGTGTTCTTTAGAAGAGGTTCTGGAAAACTTGTACGTAATGATTCGAATTGAGACATTTTCTGCCGGAATCGCATACGGGTGCCTTCCGTGAAACTTTCTTGATACATAAGATGGAATCTTCACCTTACGCCTCAAGGAAGCTTTACGAAAGCTTGCGTGTTAAACTTGAACATTTCATACTTTTGCTTACTTTAGTGAAGCTTCCGGAATTACTTACGAGAGCCTTCCACGAAACTTCCTTCAAACATTGGATAGAATCTTTCCAGTAAGATTTAGGAATGTTACATGAGAGCCTCCATGTCTTACTTTAAAATGTCATACCTTTATTTACTTTAATAAAGCGTATAGAATTGCTTATAGCAGCCTTCCATGAAACTTTCTCGAAACATGGGATGGAATCAACGCAGTAACGTTTAGGAAAGCTTTACGATAACTTTCATATCTCACTTAAAAATGACAAACATTTATTTACTTTACTGAATATTCCAGAACTGACTTAGAGAAGCCTTCCGCAACAATTTCTTGAAACATGAGATGAAATCTACGAAATAACGTTCAGGAAAGCTTTAAGGAAGCTTCCATGTCACAATTTGAAATATCATACTTTTTCTTACTTAATCAAGCTTCCGGAATTGCGAACAAGAGTCGTCCTATCAATTTTCTTTCAAAATCGGACAGATTTTTCGCCTTACCTTTTAAGAAATCTTTACGAAAGCCTGCATGTCTTACTTTAAAATATCATACTTTTGTTTACGTTTGAAAAGCTTCTGGATTTCTTAGAGGAGCCTTCCGCGAAACATTCTCAAAACATGGAATGCAATCTACGCAGTAATGTTCACGAAAGCTTTCCGAAAGCTTCCATGTCTCACTTTAAAATATCATAATTTTGTTTACTAGAGTAAAGCTTACAGAATTATCTACAGGAGCCTTCCGCGAAACTTTCTTAATACATGGGATGGAATCTTCACAATAAGATTTAGGAAAGCTTCATGGACGCTCCTGTTTCTTACCTTAAAATATCATACTTTTTCTTACTTTTGAGAAGCTTTTGGAATTGCTTACAGAAGACATACCCGAAACTTTCTTGGTACATCGGATGGAATATTTGCCGCACGTTTTAGGAAAGGTTTACGAAAACTCCCTTATCTTACATCATAAAATATCTTGAAAAATCGAATGGAATCTTCATCGTACGCTTTGGGGAAGCTTTACGAAAACCTCCAGGTCTTACTTTAAAATGTCGTTCTTTTGTATGCTTCAGGAAAGCATACAGATTTGCTTATAGTAGCCTTCCGCGACACATTCTTAAAATATTAGATAAAATTTTCACCATACATTTTAGGGAAGATTTACGAAATCTACCATGTCATACTTTGAAATGTTAGTTTTGCTTACTTTACCGAAGCTTCCGGAATCACTTACAGGAGCCATTCGTAAAGCTTTCTTGAAACATCGGATGGAATCTTCGCCATACGGTTTCGGGAATATTTACGAATGCCTCTACGTCTTACTTTCAAATGTCATACTTTTGTTTACATTACTAAAGCATATAGAATAAGAATAACACAACATGATAATTTATAATTTGTTAATTCAAACTCAATTCATGTGCATGTTCAATTCATCAAGAAATAGTTGATATGGTCGTATTAACAAACGATTAATAAATTATCTAATATTTTTTATCGAGAATTAGTAAATCAATTTTAAAAAAGATTAAACTTAAAACAAAATTTACGATTATTAAAAAAATCGCAAATGTTGACGATTCTTAATTGACAAATCTTTATTTGATTGGTAATTATTTGTTATTATTACTGTCTAAACTCAAATAACTGAAATATCAATTTTCATTGTCTCATATAAGTTTTACCCGAGCACATAAAATTACTGAGCATCCGTCTAAACCACTTACCCAACTACATCGTTGTGATGATTATATCCAATGCTCCATATAATCATAACCTCCCTCCAGGGTATAATTTGTGTATTTTTGTTTTATTGTATTTTAACGTATTCAGAGTATAGAAGAGTTTAGGTTGTACATGAACATTGAACTTATGTTTTATATAAGAGCGATTGAAATTTATCAATTATACGTAGAATGTTAAAATAATCTTTAGGAGAGCATCTGGTAAGTTTGTTCATAACGATCCAAATTAAGACATTTTCTTTCGAAATTGCTTACAGGAGCTTTCTGTGAAACTTTCTTGATACATAAGATGGGTACTTCGCTGTACGCTTTATGAAAGCTTTCATTTCATACCTTGAACTGTCATATTTTTGTTTATTTTAGTCAAGTCTGCAATTGCTTACAGAGGGGTTCCGCGAAACTTTATTAAAACTTTGCACGGAATCTTCACCGCACGCTTTAGAGAAAATTAACGGAAGCCTGATTTTCTTGATTTAAAATGTCATACTTTTGTTTACTACAGTAAAGCATGTAGAATTGCGTACAGGTGCATTCTGCAAAACTTTTTTGATACATGGGATGGAATCTCAGCAGTCGAGATTAAGGAAGCTTCATGTAAGCTTCCATGTGACACTTTGAAATGTCATAATTTGGCTCACTTTACTGAAGCTTCCAGAATTGCTTTCAGGAGCACTTCCTCGAAACTTCTCTGAAACTTCGGCTGGATTATTCGCCCTATGCTTTCCAAAGCTTCATGAAACTTTCCATGTTATACTTCGAAATGTCATAGCCTTGCACTTTAGTGAAGCTTCCAGTCTTCCCAGAAACTTTCTTGAAACTTTGGATTGATCTTCTCTGTACGCTTTAGGGAAGCTTTAAGAAAGCATCCACATTATATTTTAAAATGTCATACTTTTTCTTACTTTACCGATGCTTCCAGAATTTCTTACAGGAACCTTCCACGAAACTTCCTTAAAACTTTGGATGTAATCTTCGTCGTATGCTTTAGGGAAGCTTCACGAAAGCTTTCACATCATACTTTGAAATGTCATATTTTTACTTACTTTAGTAAAGCTGTCGGAATCACTTACAGAAGCCTTCCCCGAAATATTCTTGAAACATCGAATTAAATCTTGGTTGTACGCTTTTGGGAAGTTGTATGAAAGCTTCCATGTCATACTTTAAAATTCCACTTCTGCTTACGTTATGGATGCTTCCGGAATCTGTTACAGGTGCATTCCATGAAACTTTCTTGAAACTTTGGATGGTATCTTCGCCATATGCTTTATAAAAGATTCACGAAAGCTTCCGCATCATACTTTGAAATATCATATTTTTGCTTAATTTAGTGAAAATTACGGAATTACTAACAGGAGTCTTCCATAAAACTTTCTTGAAACTTTGGATGGAATAATCGCTGTACGCTTTATTGAAGCTTCACGAAAACTTCAATGTTGTACTTTGAAATTTAACTTTTCTTACTTTACTGAATCTTCCGGAATCGCTTACAGGAGCCATCCGCGACACTTTCTTGAAATTTTGGATGTAATCTTCGCCGTCTACTTTAGACAAGCTTTAGGACAGCTTCCACATCACACTTTGAAATTTCACATTTTTGTTTACTTTAGTGAAGCTTCCGGTACTGCTTACAAGAGTCTTCCCTGAAATTTTCTTGAAACTTTCAATGGAATATTCGCTGTATGCATCATTGATGCTTTACAAAAGCTTCTATATCAGTCTTTCAAGTTCAGAAATTTTGAAACTTAGAATGTTATCTTCCTTTAACGTAAGATTTCAATGTAATATTCCAAAGTAAACTTTCTGAATTTTTATTAAACCTTTATTTAAGCTTTTTGAAAGTCTCTTGGGAAACTTGATTGTAAGATTCGGTGGGAAGCTTGCGGTACGTTCCGTGCTATGCGGGACTTAAGTATCTTATAACGTCGAAGCTCCAGTGATTCGAATTTCACTGTACACAATCTATGGATGCATTGTGTAGCTAAACTGTAGGTCCAGTCGAGATGCATGCGGACTACATTCCAATGTAGTCCCGATGCATCCTGACTATAGGGTACCTCATTGGCCGAAACCATTGTCTATGATATCGGGCAGTGGGAAGAGCCAAATATGATTCACAAATATAGGACTTGTTAAGACAAAAGGAAAAAAAATGCTTTCATGGCATACTTCGAATTCAACCTTAGACTGACTTTAGCGAAGCTTCTGAAAATGTTTACAAGAGACTTCCATAAAACGTTCTGGAAAGACCCTATGCAATTATCGCTAAACGGTTTAGGAAAGCTTTAGGAAAGCTTCCATGTAACACTTTCATTTTCATTCTTTTTCTTGCTTTAGTGAAGATTTAGGAAATGCTTTCAGGAGCCTTCCATGAAACTTTTTTGACAGATCGTATGCAATCTTTGCAGTATGCTTTAGACATACTTCAGGAAAGCTTCGATGCCATATTTTCATTTTCGTTTTTACCCTTACTGTAGTGAGGCCCCCGGAAATGCCTCCGCGAAACTGTTTTGAAACAGCTGATGGAATCTTCGCAAAGTGCTTAAAGAAAGCTTCATGAAAGCTTCATGAAAGCTTCCACGTCACACTTTGAATTTCGCAACTTGGGCATACTTTAGCGAAACTTCTGGAAATGCTTACAGGAGCCTATCATGAAACTATCTTGAAAGATCTATGCCGCCTCCGCAATACGCTTTCGGAAAGCTTCAGGAAAGCCTCCATGTCAGACTTTCATTTGCAATCTTTTGCTTGCTTTAGTGAAGATTTCGGAAATGCTTACAGAAGTCTTCCATGAAACTTTTTTGACAGATTGTATGCAATCTTTACAGTACATTTTAGAAAAGCTTCAGAAAAGCTTCCATGTCATACTTTGATTCGTATTCTTTTCCTTGCTTTAGTGAGGCATACTGAAATGCTTAAAGAAGCCTTCCGAGACACTTTCTTGAAACATTTGATGGAATATTTGCAAAATGCGTTAAGAAAGATTTACGAAAGCTCCCATGTCACGCTTTAAATTTCAACTTTGGCTTAATTTAGCGAAGCTTGTGGAAATGCTTACAGGAGCCTTCCATGAAATTTTCTTGAAAGATCGTATGCGATCCTGGCAGAACGCTTTAGGAAAGCTCCATAATAGCTTTCACAACACGGTTTGAATTTCTATTTAAGCTTACTTTAGCGAAGTTCATGGAAATTCTTACAGGAGCCGTCCATGAAACCTTCTTCAAAGATCGTATACAATCTTTGCAGTACGCTTTAGATAAGCTTCATGAAAGCTTCCATGTCATACTTTGAATTTTAAATTTGACTTAGAGTAGCGAAGCTTCTGGAAATGCTTACACGAACCTTTTATGAAATTTTCATGAAAGATCGTATGCAATCTTTGCAGTACGCTTTACATAAACTTTAGGATAACTTTCATTTCCTACTTTCATTCGCATTCTTCTCCTTACTTTACTGTGGCTTCCGGAAATGCTTAGGGGAGCCTTCCGCGCAACTTTCTTTAAACGTTTGATGGAATCTTTGCAAAATGCGTTAAGAAAGCTTTACGAAAGCATTACTGTCCTACTTTGAGTTTCAACTTATGCTAACTTTAGCGAAGCTTCTGGAAATGCTTACACGAACCTTTTATGAAACTTTCATGAAAGATCGTATGCAATCTTTGCAGTACGCTTTACATAAACTTTAGGATAACTTTCATTTCCTACTTTCATTCGCATTCTTCTCCTTACTTTACTGTGGCTTCCGGAAATGCTTAGGGGAGCCTTCCGCGCAACTTTCTTTAAACATTTGATGGAATCTTTGCAAAATGCGTTAAGAAAGCTTTACGAAAGCATTACTGTCCTACTTTGAGTTTCAACTTATGCTAACTTTAGCGAAGCTTCTGGAAATGCTTACAGTCGCCTTGCATGAAACTTTCTTGAAGATCGTATGAAACCTTCGCAGTAAGCTTTAGGAAAGCTTCACGAAAGGTTTCATGTCATACTTTCACTTTCATTCTTTTGTTTGCTTTTGTGATGCTTTCGGAAACGCTTAATGGAGCCTTCCGCAGAACTTTCTTGAAACACTGGATGGAATCTTTGCCGTACACTTTAGGAAAGCTTCGCGGAAACTTGTATGTCATTCTTTGAATTTGAACTTTCACTTACTTTGGCGAAGCTTATGGAAATGCTTACAGGAGCCTTGCATGAAACTTTCTTGAAAGATCGTATGAAAACTTCGCAGTAAGCTTTAGGAAAGCTTGTAACGGGGATTGTCCGCGTTAACTGTAGATTTCTTCTACTTGAATTCTCCGTGGGTTTTAGAGAAAGGAGAACAGGGCTAATACATAAAACTATCAAATGAAACACACTTTATGTTCGGTAGAAGGCTATTGCGTATATTGAACTCAAAGGATGTAATCGTATAAACAATAGATATATACACTGGTGCTTACTATGCACACAAAACCCCGATCGGGAGAGAGCTAATGATGCTAAACGCGCTGGTGAGAGTGAGAGAGAAAAGCTGGTACTTACAAATCAGCAAAGTACGCTCGCACGAAGATCGATTGAAATGCGGTCTCGCTATGATTCAGCTTCTGATCCAATACCACACAACCGCAATTGTACAATACACCTTATGCGCACCCGCGTAGACGCAATTTATACAACAATAAATAATTTAAATAGATCGGTGATGGTAAATAGACGCTCTCTTTCGCTCGAAATACAGCCTGCGCGCTCGATAGCTAAATCGAATCTCTCCCCTAGCCTAACGTGACGCCACGAGCTTCTCTCTCTCGTGCGCTCTCATCAGACGGCGCGTTCGTGAATGCATCAGCTCTCGAACAGCTCTGGTGCGCGGGAACATCTGAAAACTCAACTCACATGCAAATATATAAAAACATATGTATTAAAATAAAATATGCATACGGCGTGACGATACTCGTCACATGCCCCCCTTCCAGACGCTGGGTAGCTTTTATAGCGTACCAGCTCTCCATTGCTCTCACCAGCATGAAAAAACGACCAAAAAAAAAATAATAAAGCATTTCTTTGCAAAATCAAAACAAAAGAAAATAAAATTTCAAAAAAAAGCTCAACTCAAACACATGCAAAAAAAAACTTCATTGCAAGGAAAAAATCAAATCAAACTTTTGATAAGGCAGGCTAAATAAATTAACACCATTAGCTTTCTTTTTTACAAAAGTATATTCAGCAACTTAAACCCTAATGTTTGAGCGAACTCGCACTTCCAGCTGTCGAGTTGTCGCTGTCACTCATGGTCCTGAATAAACGATGGTTGTTGTCAGCCAAAATCAGGGAATTCTCCAACCTATTACCCTACTCTATCCTAAACATTCACCCTATTCGATCGCGTATGTCTCGGAGACAATTCAACTTGCGGTTCTCGCTGTTTTCTAGAACCCTTCGGTCGACCGCGTTTCGCATTAACCACCGGTGAATTTCCGTTTTCAGCTTCTGACGCGTCAGACTCTGCGAGAGTCGCCTCCTTCCCCCCTCCCAGGAGCCCTCGTATCACGAGAAACGACCATTCGGGTTTTACGCGGTCTACCTCGCTTACGTGAAACATCCACATTTTCACTCAGCGCAATATTTCGCCCCACACATTCATTCTTCTCGCTAACGGTCGCTGCCTTGGTGGTTGAAACGTCTTCTTCTACAGGATCACCGTCATCTTCATCAGAAACATCAACAGAGTTTTCACCTTCACCTTGATCTTCAGCAAACGCAGGATCTTCTCCTTGAACATATGGTTTGATGTCGACAACGTGTATCTTCTCAAAGCATTCACCTTGCTCATTAATCATTGAATAAACATCATGTCCAATTCTAGCAGTAATCTTAAATGGACCAGCAAATTTAGGTGCAAGTTTAGCATTAATACCTTGAATAGCAGACGATAAAATACGATTACGCTTCCAAACCAAGTCATCGATATTAAATGTAACTTGTCTGCGTTTCGCGTTATAATATCGTGCCTGCTTTTGCGACGCACGTTCGATATTCTTCTCAACATCTAATTGCAAATCAGATAGTTTACACATCCGCTCTTCCCAATTCTTCACAGCAAGCTTTTGAGCTTCTTCTCTTGCAGCTTTTTCTTCCTTCAGCTTGGTACTAAGCGGTGGCGCAGGGTTTCTTCCCATGTTTAGGAAAGCTGGACTAACTCCTGGAGACTCTTGCACAGATGTATTGTATGCAAAAGTTAACTCGGATAAATACTTATCCCAGAGCTTGTGCTCCTCCTCAATAAATGCAGTGATCATCGTTTTGAACGTTCGATTTACACGCTCAACCGAATTCGCCTGTGCGTGATATTATCTGATATTATCTGCTGCTCAACGCTGCTTTCTGTCAAAAACTTTTTCATAACCTTGTTACGAAATTCCGTACCGTTATCCGACAGAAATATTTCCGGAGTACCAAACCTCAAAAATACACGCTCCTTCAAAGCATTCTTAATACTGATACCACCAGCTTTACGCAAAGGTATCACTTCAACCCATCGAGTAAAAACATCTAACAGGATCAGCAAATAGGTATATCCATTCTTAGATCTTGGAAATGGACCCATCATATCAACGGCTACAACTTCCCATGAACCAACCAGTTTCTTATTTTTCATGGTACCAGCAGGTAACAGCTGTTCCACTTTACACTGTTGACAGACAGTGCATGACTTAACAAATCTTTGAACATCTTTATACATCTTCTTCCAGTAAAAATATCGCGCGACTCGCTCATACGTCTTACGACGACCCAAATGTCCGGACGTGGGCTCGCAATGCGATTCGCGAAGTATCTGCGGTATCTTATCTCTGGATACGACCAGCTTCCAAGCATCCATATCTTCTAGAACGTCTTCTAGAATTGGATCAGGCTTGTAATGATACAATTTACCAGCAACAATCTTCCAATCTGGAAATTCGTGAGGCTTTTTTAAAGTTTGCTGATACATCTGTATATACCATTGATCGGTAATAGTTTCTTGAACGTCTTTTAAAGATGCGATTTGTTGTTCCTCTAAATCATCTTCTTCAAACATCCGCGATAACGCATCTGGGACACAATTCTCCTTGCCAGGTCGATATTCAATCTCATAGTCATATGACTGCAACTCCAATGCCCATCGAGCTAATCGACTGTTAGGGTTACGTAGATTACAAAGCCATTTTAAACTTGAGTGGTCTGTAACTACCTTAAAATGATAACTCTCCACATATGCACGAAATTTCTTAATTGCCCAGAGAACGGCAAGACATTCCCTCTCGGTGACTGAATAATTACGCTCCGCAGAGGTTAAAATGCGACTCGCATAAGACAAGCCGTAATCTTTTTCATCTATCTCTTGCATGAGTACCGCACCAATGCCGCTGTCGCTCGCATCAGTTTTGATAATAAATTGATGATAAAACGATGGTCTGTGTAATACAGGCGCTGTGGCAAGTATAGTTTTCACTTGTTCAAATGCATCCTGTTGCTCTACACTCCAAATAAATTTTCCATTGCCACGTAGCACTAGATTCAACGGCTCCGCGACATCACTCAATCGATCCAGAAACTTCCGGTACCAGGAAACCATTCCCATGAATCTTTTCAATTTGGTCAGAGTATTCGGAACCGGATATTCTAGAATCGGTGCGACTTTCCGAGGATCTGGACGAAATCCCTCACGATTCACAATGACATCTAAGTATTTAACTTCGTCAGAGCAAAATTTACTTTTTCCTCGATTAATAGTCAACCCAGCTTCCGCGATTCGCTTCAAAACTACATCTAACCAATGTAAATGCTCGCCGAAAGTCTCTGTAGTAATAATAATGTCATCCAAATAGGAAAAGGCGTACGGCTCTAATTCAGGTCCAATGAGCCGTTCACTCAGCGTTTGAAAAGTTTCAGGCCCGCCTACTACTCCATAAGGTAGACGGGTGAATTCAAACAAACCTTACCCAGATACAGTAAATGCAGTTAAATGAATATCTTCTTCCTTCATTGGTATCTAGTGGTATGCTACACTGAGGTCAATTGTAGAAATATATCTCGCCTTCTGAAGCTTACTCAAGATTGTATCCATGTATGGCAACGGATACGCGCTCGCGGTTGTAACAGCATTAAGCTTCCGATAGTCAACACAGAATCGGTAGGTACTATCCGATTTGCGAACCATGACTACGGGGCTTGACCAGCTGCTGTTAGAACGGCGTATAATTCCCGCGTCCAACATTTTTTAACACTTGAGCATGCATCTCTTCCTCAATCTTCTTCGACACTGGATAATAACGTTGTTTAATTGGTCTCGCAGACCCCACATCAATACTGTGCTGGATCAGATGTGTACACCCCAACGGTACTTCCCCAGCTGGAAGCCAACTGTCTAACAGCTCTTGTAGACGTTTTCGCTGTTCTGAGGTAACATCGGCCAAACCGATGGCTGCGAGAGCGCTTGCTACTCCTTCTGAGAGAGCAGAAATCTCTAGAGGAACTGATTCGGTGACACCTTCTATTTGTAATCTATTCTCTCTAGGTAACAGAATCGCGTTAAATGCTCGCATAAAATCTGTTCCGAGTATACATTCGGAATCGAGTGCACTTAAAACCATAACATTTAAAATTCGCGACTGATTCAACACTGTGAACGGCAATTGAACATAACCGTAAATCGGCACAAGCTGTACATCAGCGAGTTTCGCACCTGGTCCAGTATAAGGAACAATAGCCTTTTTCAGCGCTGACGCTATTTGTAATCCAACCGGACCTAAAGCGGTACGCGCAGCTCCCGAGTCACAAACTGCTCGTAAATGAAAATCACCAATATCCACTGGCATCCACCAGCGACTGCAGTTAACATTGGATGAGTCAAATACTGTAATAGGCATCACTGCTTCTTCAGTAGCCTGACTTGCGTCTCGGGAGGCCGCCAAAACCATAGGAGAAGTAGGAGCCTGAACTACTTGCTCCCATTCTCGTTTCCCGAGTTTTCTGAAGTCTTCTTACCTTCAGACAATTTATTCCCAGAGTTCTTCTTTTGCGAGCACTCCGGACAAGTTTTCGTGGTGTGTAGAGGCCATCCGTAGCCATAACATCTCACAAATGGTTTACAAGAACTCCAGGAGTCCTGATCTTTATTATGCTCACTTCGTGGCTGTCTAGGAGTACTTTTCTGTTCTTCTGAAACAGCATTTATTTTCTCCGAAACAGCGGTTACGCTCTTCATCAGCTCCCCAACATTCTTGACATATGTTCCTTTATAGGCCAATTTCGGCAATAAACATCTGTTATAGGTGATCACGTACTGGCTCATCTCCTCCTTGTGTACGCGCTTGCGCTTCCGCTAACAACTTCATCTGTATATCTTGGTCCATACTGTAGCTTTGCCTAGCATCACTGGTTCATGTCATACTTTCACTTTTATTCTTTTGTTTGCTTTAGTGAAGCTTTCGGAAACGCTTAATGGAGCCTTCCTCAGAACTTTCTTGAAACATCGGATGGAATCTTTGCCGTACGCTTTAGGAAAGCTTCGCGGAAGCTTCCACAGTACAGTTTTAATTTCCAATATTTTAAAACTTACAAATGTAATCTTCATTTAAGCATAATGTAAGCTATCAATGCAATATTTCGATGTAACTTTTCTGAAACTTTATTAAACCTATTTTTAAGCTTCCCAGAAGCCTTGAGAAATTTGATTGTAAGTCTCGGTGGGAAGGTTCCGGAAGCTTCCATGCTATGTGGGGATTTACAATGTTATTACAATTTTGTATTTCATAAACGCAAGGCTCTAGCTTCTAAAGAAGAATAATTTTTCTTCTAAACAAGCAATTTGCAAGACTTGCGTAAACATATAAGATAGTTATATTGAACTTAAGATATATATCTTGAATAGTTTTTGAGAAAACGCTTTTATCTTCATTGTTATGTACTAGTTTCAACTTTTCAAAAAGAAACAGTTTTTTTTCGATAGTGTCATTACGGATATATTTATAATGTGGTCGTATCCATACCTCTAGCTTTCAAAGAATATGTATTTTTATTCTAAGAAAGCCATTTACAAGCCACACACACATATATATATATATATATATATATATATAACTTTAACATAACAAATAAATCCTTGCCCGAATACGTCCTGAAATGTTACGTATTGCTCTTTACGACATCGATAAAAATGGTGAGACACAGCAATATGATTTTGCGTTGCTAATTGTGTCAAGGGTAAGTATGTTATCATGGAACTTCAAGTTATAGCTTAAAAGGCAAGACTCGAAAATTCTCAATCATGTTGTGAAGAGCACGATATGAAAATGAATTCAGAGCATTTTAAGCCCGACATGAAAGATAATTCGTGACATACGGCAGTATAATTTTACGTTGCCGATTATGTCTTGAAGGATTAGTATTTTGGAGAAAGAATTAAAATACTGATTAACGGGTTTAATTAATTTAAATTTAACAAGAAGAAGAACACGTTGCTATTCTTGTGTTGAGATAGTTTTAAATTTGGAAGACATGTCACAACTCTGAAGGAGAATGACAATTGAATAATTGCATATTATTTAGATATTTAAGCGGTAATTAAGAATTAAGAGATTAAAGAAAATTTAATGTATTTTAAATGGGTTTGTTACTTCTACGCAAACAAAGGGAGAAGTTTTAGGTTGAGTAACTGAGTAACATTCATATGTTACTTCTACGCGATGGGACAATGAGGCGAGGAATATTCATAATTGTATTCCCTCCGCCCTCAAGACTCAAAATTCTTCTTGAATTGAAGTATACATCTATATTCCGAGCTAAAGAAGAGATATTGAAAAGGAAGAAAATTATGATTTCCTAAATCGACCGAACAACGCGATATTAAGAAATATCGGTTGTGTTGCTAGATTTTAATTTAAAATTGTATCGCTCGATAGCTGTCATTGGCGATTGGTTAAAGAATTATTAAGACTGGATTAAGACGTTCGGATAAATGTATGGAGTTGATCTCAAACTAATAATCGATTTTCTTTTAGAAGAAAGGAGAGAAAATATATTAATTTACTGGGTGTATGTTGAGCTGAAAAATTTGGTTAGTATATAAGAATTTCTTGAGCGAAGTATTATATAAAAGAGTCTATCGATCTCTCCGAGGCAAATTGCCTCGGAGAGATCGATAGACTCTTTTATATAATATTAAAAAACACCGAGGGATAAAGTCTTTGAATATTGTGTTATACACATATTCACACATACTTCTTGAGCGAAGTTTTTAATCGATCGGCGATCGAGAATATCAAAAAAAAGAAACTACTGTGGGAAGTATCGCGGGGAAATGGTCTCTCAGGCGGTCGAGAAGGTGAGCTGAGAGGCTACCGCTTGTCGATGGTCCTTATTAGAATGGACAGCTTTAATTTGGTCATCGTCGTTTTTATGTCCATCTCCTTACCTGTGTATCTGTAACGCTCCTATGTTCTTCCTTCCTTATCTGCTTCATGGGTACTTACTCGTAGCTGGATTGAAGGTTTGCTCCGTGTAGCTGTTTGGTTTGTTATTGCATTTTTCGATTAGTTAAATAATCTAAGTTTTGAATCAAGCTTGTAATAAAAAAAGAATAGCAACATCATTATTGATCATGAAATTAATATTTCAAATTTAAATTATACTTCTCGATACGAATCAGGGAACTAGTAATTTAAATAAAATTTGCAGTTTTCGTAAAAATGAGAAAAATTTTAGCTTGTTCTCCTGAATCGATCAATGAACTATTTGGTTTATAACTAACGCATTATGAATTACTTAAGGGAGAGAAAAAGAAAAAAATATTCAAAAGGATGCAATTAAAATTATTATGAATAAAAAGAAAAGAAAAACGCGTTTTGAAGAAGAATTTAGAAAAGCAAAAGATATTAGAAACTTGAACACTTATTTTCACACCCCTATTTTAACTATTTTTAACACATTTTTAAAGTCACGCAGTTTTATAGTTTATTTTTTGTTTCTTTTCTTGTCCTTCTCGTCTCTTCTTGTTCGGTGTTGTTCCTCATCTGACTCGTCTGCTGTTTCGTTTTCCTCTGGTTCGCGCTTCTCCTCTTCTCTCCTCCATCTTACACACACTCTTGCTCCTCTGGCGGCACGTCTCGGGTTCCTGCGGTACTCCTCGAAGCAGTACTTGCAGAATCTGGCCTTCCTTGTGATGTCGTACGCCACTCCACAGCAGGGGCACGGTATTAGGCATCTGGCGGCCGGCAAGATCATGTGGTCATGGCGCAAGTGGTACCCATTGTATCCCGTCACGTCATGACAACCCGCGCAATGCCAATCGCCTCGAGCGTTGACGTACTTAGCGGATTTGTGGCACCACAGTTTTTTAAACTGGCCCCAGAAGGGCTGTGGTTGAAGTTGATCTTCTGCTCGCTCATTATCGCTTATCATTCTTACGCTGTGTCGTTTGTTGTAAACAGCTCTTTGTTCTTCCTGTCGGCAGTTTCCTTGTGGAACGGGGGTACTTGTCGCCGCAGTCCTCTCCTCTTGTAGCGCTCTCTTTGCTATATCTTCATAGGCCCTCAAATTATTTATGGCCTCGCTTATTCTTAGCCACGGCCCCCATGGCTCTGCGGTTATTGGTTGTGACGGTGCTCTGCATTTTTTTACGTTGCTGGGCCCGGCGATGAGTCCTTCCTCGGCTGCGTTTCTGCTATACCCTCTCGCTGCTCTGCTTGCCTGGTGTTCATCAATTAGGCTTGCACTCGTGCGTATTCGCGTAACATTTCGTCGAATTCTTCCTCGCTGTCTATTTCTGTAATGTTACTGTAGTTCGTCTGGTTTGCCGTTGGTGCTTTTGTGGTGGTGACGTTGGAGTTAACGCTGTTGTTGTCGTCTTCTTCTTTTTTTATCTCTTCTTTAATTTCTTGTTTAATCGGTTGTACACTGTTTGCACTGTAGGGCACTGCACTGTTCTCGCGTGGTGTTGGCGGCGCGGTGCGAGGAGCCGATCGCGTAGACTCCCCGGCTTCGGTGTTACGCGACGGAGCACTTGCCGCGACCATCCCCGCGTAGGTGTCCGAGCGATTCACTATCGCGTTCTCCTCTCTCTCGCGGTGTTCTCACCAAGACGAGCTCAACGTCGGGTCGTTGGTTTGGATTCATTGTGTCTAATACCGTGTAGCTCGTCTATATTCTATGAGTTTTCGACTGCTAATGTGCGCTGCTCGAGCTCGTCTTGTTTTTAAGAACTGCGTGGAAAATCGGCGGCTCGAAAAGCGAGCGGCGATCTTCCACCCCCCTTGTTGACAAAACGTAAATCCCTATACCGATTGTTTTCTTACGTCCGGCCCTTGGACGTTCAACGTGTCGAGAGAGAAAGTGGAGAAAAAACTTTATGCCGTCTAGTATTCTATCTCGCGCGCGGTCTTACTCAGCTCGGTGACGCGCGTTGCCCTCCACGTGGTGTGCTCGAATATCGCTATGCTATGTACGCTTATTGTGTACAGCCCCGAACTTAACTTAAGTTATGAGTGCCTTGTCTTTCCCCC